>JANHGL010023825.1:0-37567 GCA_024611195.1 Ceyx melanurus | reverse complement strand
AAACCTCTTGTGCTCCAACTTGCACCCATTGCCTCTCGTCCTGTCATTGGATGACACTGAGAAAAGTCTGGCTCCATTCTCTCTACACTCACCCTTAACATATTGATAGCCATTGATGAGGTCCCCCCTCAGTCTCCTCCAGGCTAAAGAGCCCCAGCTCTTTCAGACTCTCCTCATAAGGGAGATGCTCCACTCCCCTAACACTCCTGTACCAGCTGTAACCTTTCCTGCTCTTGATGACACTGCAGGCTTTTTTCTTTTTTTTTTCTGCTTGCCTTTGACACAAATAATTTTTCAGGGACCTAGAAGAAAGATGGACAATGAAAGGCTCTGAGAGCTACATTACACAAAGCAGTAATTTATAAAACCCAATTCATGGCTTGCTGGTCACTGTGACAAGAAAACTGTTAAGAGTGAAACCAACATGGAGTGCAAAGTGTGATACTGCTCTCATTGCATTGCTCACAAACAACAACACGGAGTTAGTAATCTTCTGAAACCTTCTGGTGTATTACTACCCCCTGATAGACTTAATTAAACAGGTTCTGTGGTGGCACTTCCATTTAAAAGGAAGTTAGAAAGGGTGGAAATGTAATTTAAATCCCACCCTTAATCTGAAGAATTCCAAACTACATAATCTGATTCCCAGCAAACAGCCTTTTGTATTTATTGGTTGAAGACTCACAGGCCAGAAAGAGAAAATAAGAATTTACCATTAAGGCCAGTGAACATCACTCAGGACTTTCTGTGCTTCATTTTATTGACTGGTAAAGGTGAACTGCAGGAGTGTCTCATGGGCACCTACATCTTTGCTAGATTCAGGCTACAGAGTATTTTCAGGAATCAGAATCTGTTTAGCCTTTTCTGTGTTTGCTTTCAGGATTACGTGATGATTAACGGTGGTTACCACCTGTAGAGAATACTTTGATCTGTATCTAAAGCCTGATCAGTGTTTACTGAGTACTGTTTGCTCTCACTTTACTTTGACTTGCATTGAAACTGTTTGCTTAGGGCTATTACTAAGTGTAAACTAATTCCTCTCTCAGTCTTTTATCATAAACCAACTATTCTTCTGAGTGATCATTATTTTCACATGAAAAAAAAAGTAACATGGGTGGCAAAATGAATGCCTACTGCATCAGCCAGTAAGTAATGGATTCTTTGTGGACACAGTCAGGAAATGTGCCTTTTGTTTTCCTGCACCTGTTGCTATATTCCAAATAAAATAATCCAGTGTTTTATTAAATAAAATGAGAAGTTCTAATGTAATTGTACCAGCCGTTACCAGGAAGTCTATTGAAAACATTCAGCAGCTGCTCAGTCTCAGTTCATTCACACTGATAGGACTGATTGTTTTGTCCTTCTGCTTATGCTCTGAGAAAGCTGCATCTCCCTGTTGGTGTGCAGCAGAACCATTCATACCATTTCATAACACTCCAGCTCCCTTTGAAGTATTTGGTTAGATACTTAACAATTAAGTCCCTAGGACTCAAGATGGTGTCCTCAGAATGGTTTTGCAGTCACCAGCACTTACAGCACAGTGGGAAAACACTTGAAGATCTACTGTATTATTCTGATTTTCTAGAGAGGAATTGATCAGCAAAGTTAAAGATCAAATCACTCAACCCTTCTTAATAGACAGAATACCTCAGTAGCTTGAGGAATCCTCTGGAGTAAGTTGGGGGGTCAGCCTTCTTCAATATGGCTGATCATCACTCTTTCTCTAAAGGTTCCTAACAACTGCTGTCTGTCACTTCTGTGTTTCAAAGTCAATACATCTATCCCATAGCCATCCTGGCAGGGAGGTGGAGAAAAGGTAACCCTAGCAATAGCCTCCATGCTACCTGCTAAGCAGTTCTTATATTAAAACCACTAAGAATTTTCATCATAACCACTTTGGATATTGGAAAATGTTTGATAAAGACTTGCTGGTACAAACAGCATCACAGAGAATTTTGTTAAAACTTGCATGATTCAAATGGTTCTAGGTTTGGTTTTAAAAATGTATGAGAAGTAGTTTGATGAAATGTTAGCCAAGCAGTTAAGTGCTGCAGCTCTCCCTTCCCACAGCAGCTAAGAAGTGAGGAGCTATAGGCCTGGGCAGAAGGTGCAGTATGAGGATATGTGGTCCCTGAACATCTTCTGTAGCATTCCTTTCTGACCACCCAGTGTGAGCAGAAACATTATCATCTGAATCTGTCTCCTGTCCCGGTTTTGTGATGTTACACATCTGTGGGTCTACTCTGAGTTTATGAGTGCAGTGCAACGCCATGATGAATTCAGACTCAAAAATAAGGACGTAAGGTAAACCCAAGCTTTCTAGAACTCAAGGAAAGAATATGTGTGGAATCTGTACCTATAGAACCTTCCTATCTGAAATGATACATTGTGCTGTGCCTCAGGCAGTTGTTGGGGAATGGTTTTGGCATCCCCACTCTGGCCTGCCATGGATGAACTCAAACCAGGGTTGCCACTGGCTTTTAAGATCCTGTATCTGCTCCACTTGGCTTTATTTCACTACCAGTCTTTTTAAGCCTGTCATGTGGTGCTTTCAGCCTCTTTGAGGTGGCCCTTCTCCCCTAATCAAACACTAGCCTGAGGAGGAGGAGTGAGTTAAGTGAATTTGGAAGTTAAAAGGAGTCAGTGCTCCCTTAATAATAAAGGCCAGAGTGTCTTTCATGGGGTGCTTAAGGGCCAGCACTGCTTTAAGATAACCATCTCTTGCCCTTGGATCCATGTGTTAGGTTTCTATACCTCGCTGGCTTACAGACTCCATACCTCCCTGGTGTTTCCTGGTGCCTGAGCCAAAGTCATAGGCTGGATCAGCAGGGTTGGCCCAGAAGAGGACTCTGGGTCTCGTGTGGAGTGGAGCCTGGGCCTGCACTGTGAATGGCAGGATGAAGTGTTACTGGAAAACCATGTCTTTTACCCTAAACTAGTGGCAGTGCATGGCAACATAGGGCACCTAGATCAGAATAAGGCAAGTTGCCTGGCAAGGTTATGGAACAGATCATCCTGAGTGCCACTGAGCAGCACATACAAGACTACCAGGGACTCAGGCTCAGTCAACATGGGTTTAGGAAGAGAAGGTCCTGCCTAACAAATCTGATCTCATTCTATGACTGGGTTACTGGCCAGAGAGACGAGGGGAAAGCTGTGGATGTGATCTACCTAGACCTCAGCAAAGCCTTTGACACAGTCCCCCACAGCATCCTCCTGGAGAAGCTGATAGCATGTGGCCTAGACAGATGCACCCTTTGCTGGATTTAAAACTGGCTGGATGACAGGGCACAGAGAGTAGTTGTGAATGGTGGAACATCCAGTTGGTGTCTGGTGACTAGTGGTGTTTCCCAGGGTTCAGTACTGGGCCCGGTTCTATTCAACATCTTTATTGATGACCTGGATGAGGGAATCGAGTCTATGCATTTGCAGATGACACTAAGTTGGGGCAGACTGTTGATCTCCTGAAGGCCCGGGAGATGCTGCAGAGGGACCTGGACAGGCTGGGTTGGTGGGTTGAGGGCAATGGGATGAAGTTCAATACGGCCAAGTGCAGAGTCCTACACTTTGGCCACAATAACCCTCCCTGCAGCACTACATACTGGGTGGTGAGTGGCTGGAGAGTGGCCGGGTTGAGAGGGACTTGGGAGTACTGGTTGACAACCAGCTGAATGGGAGTCAGCAGTGTGCTCGAGTGGCACAGAAGGCCAATGGGATCTTGGCTTTTATCAGGAATAGTGTGGCCAGCAGGACTAGGGATGTGATTCTCCCCCTGTATCTGGCACTGGTGAGGCCTCTCCTCGAATACTGTGTGCAGTTCTGGGCCCCTCACTTCAAGAAGGCTATTGAGGTGCTGAAGCAGGTCCAGACGAGAGTGACAAGACTGGTGAAGGGACTGGAGGGAAAGTCTTATGAGGAGCAGCTGAGGGAGCTGGGGCTGTTCAGCCTGAAGAAGAGCAGACTCAGGGGAGACCTCATCACTCTGTACAACTACCTGAAAGGTAGCTGTATGCAGGTGGGGGCTGGACTCTTCTCCCAGGCAACCAGTGACAGACGAGGGCATGGCCTGAAGCTGCACCAGGGGAGATTTAGGTTGGATATTAGGAAGCACTTCCTTATGGAAAGGGTCATTAGACACTGGAATGAGCTGCCCAGGGAGGTGGTGGAGTCGCCATCCCTAGAGATGTTTCAGGAAAGATTAGATGTGGCACTTTTTGTGACATGGTCTAGATAGGTGTGGTGTCAGGTCTTAGGCTGGACTTGATGATCTCGGAGGTCTATTCCAGCCTCAACAACAGTAATTCTGTGTAAGTTTAGGGGCTGGGGAGGAGGGGAAGGACACACCACTGTTATGAATAGCTGGGCTGCAGTCAGGTCCACAGGGACAAAGAGCCTGCTCAGGCTCTGGAACACCCCGTGGTGGGGAAGCCAATCTTCTGTCATCACTGTGGCATCTCCACGGAGGTACTGACACAGCAGGTACTAACACATCTCTCTGCCACAGTGGTCTTTTTTTTTTTTTTTCCAGTTAATATTTAGATGTATTTAATTTTGTGAACTGCTGAGATTTGTGGTTGCAGGGATAGCACAGGGAAAGCAGCTCAGCAACAGCATGAGGGAGGAAAAGAGCAGGGCATGATGGCAGGGAGGATAATGGTTTTACTCTGTAAAGTGAGCTCAATTGAACTGAACCCACCCACAGATCCAAGAAGGATTTTGTCAGGGACTTCCAACTGCTGCTAGTAAAATGACTGCAGATGGAAGAAAAAATTTCTCTGTTGCCAACTATGAGGTTTGAATGTTACTTTGATGTCATTGTGACCTTGTTCTCAGAGGAGCTGGAGAGCAACCCTATGAGGCTCTTGCAGCTTAGTGCCACAGAGGGAAATGCAGGTAACCACCTGTGGGAAATAAATTAAGGGGCTAAGCCAGACAGGTGTATTTTTACACAATTATTACATTGCCTTATGTAAACAGTAAATGTAGGCAGATGCTTCTGTCAGCCTTTCTCCTGCTCTCACAAAAGGAGGGCAAGTCCTGATTTAAGTGTAATTTGTGAGTTGACTGAGGAACCGAGATGCTCTGCATTAGTGTTTATCTGCCCTTCATGCAAGGTGAATGCCATCCGGCCTTGATGTCAAACAGAAACTGGCCTAAATGAGCAACATGTATATATACCTTCTATAAAATTTAAAAGTAAAAAAAAATCTGCTGTATAAACGCCACCCGAGGCACTGCTATGAAAGTACGTTATTAGGAAATCACTTGTCACAGATAGAAGCTTCCCCACCACTTCTGTGATATTTGTGCAGATAAAAAAATGTTTGTCAAAGAATAATTTTTAATTATTTCTTAATTGCTAGAGAAAGATTTGCCTTTTTCAAGGACCCAAGAACACAAGTGAGCTGAGACTGTATCTGTACCAGAGCAGTGCTTAGGTGTAATATCTCTGCTAAATACTGATCTGCATTAAGTACTCATTTGCGTTTAGAAGTAATTACTTAATTCAACAACAAAACCAACATTTTCTTACAAAGAAAAATAATCAGAAAATTGCATTGGGTATATGAAACACTGGAGAGACTTATCTGTAAGACCGCTATAAAATTTGATTGCAGTAAGGATGTTTCAATACCTAGCTATGTATGTTAAAGGGGAAGTTATTTAAATGTGTATAGACCTGCTTCAACAAGGTCACCTTAGACTCTAGAAGTTAAAAGTCAAAATCAGTAGGAACAATTTAAAAATACCTGATAAAAAAGTGTCCTGATAAGTAACTAAACATGACCAAGTTCCTTTGTGATTTTCTCTGGACTGGAAGCACGGGTCAGCAGTGGACTTTAAGGCCACTCACAATTTTACTATTACTAGCACATTGACTTCTCATTATGTCATTCTGAAAGAATTCTGAAGTATTTGGGGTATATTTGTAGAAAATGCTAGATTACAGGAATGGGCTATAAAGCCTTTTCCTTAATGCCTGAAGAGCTCAAACAATCTCTGGATTCACAGTATTTGTTAGAAGATTCAGAGCTGTTTACTGCAGACCAAGTGAGAGTTTAAGGATAATTCAGTTTCTACAGCTGTGTGAGCCTGGAACTCTATTGTGACAGTACAAACACTGAGTTATTTTGAGACCCAGACGCTTGGCCACAGGGGGTAGCACTGGCTTATTGCACACATCCTCTGGCACCATTAATAAACTATTTATTATATGACCATTTCAACTTCCTTTTCATAGCAAAGCCCCTAGATCTTATTTCACTTTTAGGAGGAAATGTACTTGAAACAGAAGTGAAATCCACTGCATTCGCTGCATGCGAAAAGCTGGCCACCCTTGGTTTAGCTCCTATTGGAAGAAACAGGAATCTGACACGAGCCCCAAGAATGTCTGTAGTACAGAGAAGGGGTTTGTAACTGCAGTTTCATGGTAAAAAGCAGGAGTTACCAAGGATAATGGAGCATTAGCTCTTCAGGGCAGAGATACCACCAATGACAGCACCAACCACCTGAAGATCCTCCCACAGGCAGAGCGGCAACCCTGCTCTCGGCACCAGACATGCAAATAGGAGGTGCAAGCACCAAGGACACTGACTCCTGTTACCGGCAAAGTGTCTGGAACCAGCTGAAAAGGCAGCAGTTTGTCAAGCTGCTTCATCATCACATCATACACACCTGAGGTGGCAGCTATAACAACACTGCTAACACACAAGTGTCCAGGAGTCAAACCATTTAGGTAAGGGGTCCTTTAATTTTTTTTTGCTATATTAATTAAAAAATTATCCAATTTACCGGTTTCCTTACATACTAAATATTCAGATTTTCGAAGCTCACCACATCCATGCAGTTTATCAGTACACCTATTATGATGTGTGTATTTGCACAATCTGAAAAAAACAGTATCTTCATCCAAAATGCCAATGCTGGAAGGAAAAAGTGATTTAGGAGAGGGAAAAAAGGGTTCTCTAAGTCAGTTACCAAACCGTAAGGCGTACCCTTTTCTTCTCCAAGTGGGTTTGGGAGACCACCAAATCTACAGTTACAGGTAAAGTTACATTACTAGAGCAATGACCCCAAGTCTTAACTTCTTTGCTTACTTAAGCAAAACATACCATACGTTCCCTGCCACGTCCAGCAGAAAGGGAAGCACAAGAGAAACTGCACAAATTACTCCAAGGTATTCATAAACAAATTATTAATGGTCACTTCATTATTAGCTTTGAGTTACCAATGTATCTGAACAGATGAACACTCTCCTGCCTCTTCAGTTTAAAAAGTATTCCAGTTCCATAATATAGAAAGTTTTAACATTAAGGCATACATACAGCTGTGTTGTTTGCTTTCATTTAATAAAGATCAATTTACTCATACTCAAATACATGGAATGTTGGCACAAAACTAAAGCTCTTGTGGAACAGCTACCAATCATACACAAATATTCTGTGAGGTCCTCTTGACTTGCATTTCTCCGATAGATACACCACAAAATGGCTTTAATAATACAAACAATGCTGGATCAAATCTCTAAATAATAAGTAGCAGTTAAAGTAAATGGTTTGCTTTATTTGTAAATTATGTACAGAATACAATTTTGTTTTCTTAATTATGATGGAGCAGGAGAAAGAAAACAGCTGTAATATTTCCAAACGGTGCTGCTTCCTTCCCCTGCTGGAGATGACATCTTTCTCTGAACCAGATGTACAAAACCAGTTTGGATTTCCTCAGTTGCTGGCACACAGTCTGGAGAAACAGAGAACACTGAAGCCAAATTCAGCACTACCAGCTTTTTATATTTTCAGCAAAATACTTCTGCTAAAACTAGGTTTCTTAGGAAAGTTTTCACAGTCTTCTGAAAACGAAATCAAGAAAAATATCAAGAAAGCTGTGGGCTAAGAAGGACTTTACCTAACTAGCTATCAAATGAATGTAACTAGGAATAATCTGAGATTTGGTCATTCAACTTTTACCTGGTTTACAAAAGCAAGTTTGAGAAGCTAAACTAATTGACCAGTTATGCAAGTACCAGAAAACTATGTTTTTCAATATGTTTGAGGACAATCTGGGCAACCTATCAATCAATAGAAAACTTGTCAGATTGATAAAACTTCTGTCAATGGATATTAATAATTAACATAGTACCAAGTAATCAAGTTAATGGTTAAAAAATGAAGGATCTAGATATAAAACTGTTTGGTAACATGTATAATTCAGCAAACAAAGATGCTACTGTATGGTCTATGTTTTGGTGATCAGCCAACAAAGAAAATCCAACCATTTGCACATACTTAGTCCCAAAACCACAGTGAGTTATGATTTTTCATGTGAAGGCCTACTTTCGGTATCTTCCTCCTCTTCCTCTTCACAATCCCCTTCATCTGTTTGCTGTTCCAGTTCCTCTTTTGTGATCATTTCAAAGTCGTTTCCATTTCCACTACTGTGCTGGGACCTGTCGTCTTCACGCCTGTCACTGTCAGTGTCTGAATGTCGCTCTCCTCCCGAGCCATCTGTTCCCGAGTTCCTTGTTGCTTCTGTTTTCCCATCCTCTTCTTCCTTCTTCTCACTATCTGATTTCTCCTCACTGTCATATTTTTGCTGCTTTTTGGATTCTGACTTTTCCTCTTTCTTTAAGTCTGCTTTTGGTCCTTTGTATTCATGTGTGTACAGGGGCCTGAAGGAGTCAATGAATCCCACATCTGCTGTCAGATTTGGCAGGAACCAGAAGTGATGCCTTCCTCCAGTGATGAGCCAGATTATAAGGAAGAGGATGCAGCGAGCTGTATAAAAAAGGGGAAATTTTGTTTTTTATTATAAATATCTACACTGTACAACTACAGTGTAAGAGTAATGTTGAAGGTCAACTCTTATTCCAGAGTTTTTATGTATTTAGAAATAGGGGGTTTCATTCTTTCTGGCCTTTTTTCTTTGGAGTACTTTAAAAGATCAGTCTTTTTCTGAACAGTCTTAGAAACTAATTGGCAGTTAATGCGTGAACACTGGCCCATGTTGCCCAGAGGTGGTAGAAAACCCATACCTCAAAATATTCCAGGTCAGGCTAGAAAGGGCTCTGAGCAACCTGCTCTAGTTGCAGATGTCCCTGCCTCCTGCAGGGAGGTTGGACAAGATGGCTTTCAAAGTCCCTTCCAACCCAAACCAGTCTATCTTTCTATGTCCAATTCTATCACCCACCCCAAGCCAGGGACAGGAGTGACTCTGGGGGATAATATCTCATTCTGCAATAGCACTGTGGGATTGTTTGTTCATACTATGTCTCTCCCACCTCATTAACCCCTATTTTACCTACGATTTAGCTCTTAATCCCCTCTGCTACAGAAACAAGCCAAAGAAAGCTATACAGTCCTGGATACACCATTCTTACCACTGTATTGTTCTTACGTACAATTCTTGGCCTTGGTTTGCGCTTTCTTTTTTTTTTTGTTTTAAACAGAGGCACTAAAAAAATCACTGTACTAGAAGCAGGAACAAGTGACACAAGCTTCATCTTTCCTACTTTCTGTGGCACAACTCTGACACCCAGTGGCCAGAAGGGAGATAACTACATGGAGTCAATCTGGCTGCTGCTAACAACGTACCCGGAAGCGAGACTGTCAAACGGCTGGGACCATGTTCAGAAGCAGGATACTTCTCTGCCCTTTTAGACCTGAGCTGCTGATAAAGACGATTGGCACTTACCAACGGCAAGAAGAAGAATACTGGCGACAAAACAGCCGGCGCCTACACTGAGGTAATAAACACCAACACGCATCTCTGCTGGCCAGAGTGGGAACAGAGTTGCAGCTATAACAGCAATCACTACACAGAAAGCAAAAAAAAAAAAAGTATAAGTGCAGTTAGTTTTTCCTCATACATGTATAAAGGTTCCAGGCTTGCTATTTATTTAAGCCGTTAGTTTAACATAGTGTGAGTTACTGATAAGTATTTCAGGCCTTGACTGAAACCTTGCCTAGATTCACTGCTCCTGTTTTCACACTGGGTAGCAGCATTACTTCGCTGTGTTCAGTTGACAGAGCAAAGAAAGCACCTATGAGAATAGGACAAGAGCAAGTAGAGCTGCCTGTAACCAGCAGTGCAGGAACTTGAATGGAGATCATGGTGGCCCCAATGACTGGTCAAAGGCCTAAATGTGGCCCTAAGGGATGACACATGTTCTTGGGAAAGGTGATTCTCTCAAGGTGAGGAAGCTGGAAGGTACAGGTCAAGGGTGTTAGATCAGCAATGCAATCATCTGTATAGCTCACTGATGTCAGTTTACGTTAATACTGATTTAGAATTATTAAAAAAAAAAAAAAAAGCTGATTTGGCTCATCCTATATAAATACAAGTTCAAGGGTCAGAAAGGTGCCATTCATTTAAAAATAATACTTTGACATGTCGCATTTTTATATAACCCACATTTATCTGTTGGACAAGTGGACAAGTTACTCATTCACTTAAAGCACCAGAAATAAAATGCTTGCAGACTGGTACAAATTCAGACATTTGCTAAAGCATGTTTTAAGCTTTTGCTTTTCACCATTTATAGCCCCTCCCTCCACCCCAAGATCAAAATTCATGTAATATGATTGGTAGAAAATCATGCTGAAACTGAAGAGCAGAACTTTGTCCAGGAAAAAGACAAACCTCCCCAAGGACAGCCAGACCTGCTGGTATTATTACTACATTAATTATGTGCTCACCAGTAACTACCCTCACTTACCAAGTACAAGTCCCATGGCAAAAGTTTTAAAGTGAACGGGGTCATAGATCCACACATACACCTACAACAGAAATAATCTGGTTTACACTTGGGAAACAAGCTCTCTGATAATTTCATTTCATCGCTCCTCTGCATGCTTAGTGCCACACTGTAACACTTGGTGCTGAACGAAGTGCCCTGCGGACCAGACCAGACCAGGGCAAGGGCTCACGTATCAGAGGCAGGGCTGTGCCTTGAACAGGATTTGCAATGGGTTTCTGACAACGAAGGAGGTGCCAGAGGGACAGCCAGATGGGGGGGCTGCAGGCCCACATGCCCACACTGCTGCTGTAGCTGTGTGCGGGGGACCCGTTAAGCCCATGGCAGAAGGCCTTGACACTGTGCTGCTGAGGCAGGGCACTGGCTGTGCTGGAGGCTGCTGGCTAGGAGGGGAAGGAAGAAAGGAAAGAGTTTCCATACTGTGTGAGAAAACAAATTACTTCGTGAAAGCTATATCCAGAATAACTTACAGGGGATGTAAAATCCCAGGGAAAACCATCAGACAGTAAAACTGATGGTGAAATGAAAGATTCAGGAATATCACGGAATCAGTTTGTTTCTATCTTTATTCCATAAAGTTGTTCAGCATGATGCCACAAAACTTTTGTAAAAAAATAAGTTTCTCAGGTTCACTAAGTGGAAATAAAAAAAACAAACCTTCCAGCTTTGAAGAGATTCCCTTAGAAAACAAACAAACAAACAAACCCCACAAACAAACAGCAACAACAACAAAAAACCTAAAAAAACCCACAACAAAACAACAGACTGAACATATGTAACAAAGCAACCAGCTGCAATGCTCAGCTCAGTTTACATCCCATGTGATGGCCTCAGAGAAGTTTAATTGTACTCTCTGTTCCACTTCAGGCTGTTATCTAAATGTCCACAGTTGCAACACTTGGTACCAAATGTTTGCCTGAGAACTGTGGATCCATTTGAATAGATCTGCTCAGCCTTGTTAAAAAAGTACTTCTTGGTAAAGTGCAGGCTATCCTGAACTAGAAAAATACAACAGTTGGAATCTCAGCTATTAATGGTGAAAAGAAGCTGCTCATTACAAGAATCCAGCACAGGAATATGAAGTACCAAGAGGACGCCTGAGAGGCAGTCAGATGTTTTTTTCAGTACAATGCAACAAGTATTAAATATTCTACTGCTCACAGGGTGTGGAAGTTGACTACATGCAGGTGTAGCTCTGCTGACAGTCAGCTGTTCTGTGAGCCCAAACAAACTGAGATTCATGGCTGGTGACTGGGCAGTAAAGCTCTGTGTGATACTCAGTGTTTAGAAGTGTGAAATAGTGAAGGGGAAAAAACAGCTCTGAGGTAAATACATAAAGACTGGCTCTAAATTAGCTTCTACTTACAAAAAGCTCTTTGCTTTTGCAAAAAAAAATAACCAAAAAAAGCTGCTTTTGCTTTGCAGCTCCTAAAAAATACCAGTTCATTAATACAGAAAAAAGTAAATGATGTTAAGAACTTGTTAACAGTGTACTGCAAAGGTAGTATGAATGCTGCAGGCTGTCCTGTTTACTCTGTGCAGAGACAAGAGGGAGAACCAGAGGGATTCTGATTCTCTCTGAGGTGGGATGCAACAGAGCAAGTCAGAGAACTGACAGAAGAGAGTAAATTAAAGATACCTAACAGAAGCATATTATCTGCACAAGTGGTTTATTGACAGAGTTCACTGCCATATGTGTTCTATAACCACAGGCATACAAGAACAGGAGGGGAGATCCTGGGACAGTGACAAGAGCATCAGAGCACAGTGTAACTTAGCTGAAGTAAAGACTTACCACTTATCCCAATCTTGAAAGCACAAATATAACTCTACACATTACAGAGCTGCTAAAGAACTAAATTCTTGTCTTCCAGGAAATCAAAGGACAAAAAAGTATTTTAAGACCACAGTTCCAGTGGTAAGGCCAAGATGAAAATTCAGGAATGCTTCAGTGTCACCCACCTGCTCAGATAGCAGTCAGGCAGCCCTGGGGTGGTAAATAGTTTTGATTTCCCCTAATGTGATTTAACATCATGTTCTAAAAGACTTGTGTTTCGTTTAGAAATATTTCAGCATGACAATGGATAATTTGGGTTAGAAGAGACCTTGGGAGTCTCTAGTTCACCCTCCTGTCCAAAGCAGTCAGCTGTGAGGAGAGTCCAGGTTTCTGGGGGCGTTGTGTCTGGTCTGGAAAGCCCCTGAGCACATGGGCTGCCAAACTGCTCTGGGCAGCCTGTTCCAACACCCCACTGCACCTCAAGGACAGACACCTCACCCCACAGTCACCAACACCTGCACCACTGGCAACTAGTTTTCTTTTAGATTTTTTTAAACTTATTGTCCTACATTCATATCCCTCTAAGCTCCTTGAAAATATCTCAGAATAAGATGTTTCCAGATCAGTCATACCTCTGCCATTAATTTTGCTTTTACCACATCAAGGAGTTTTGCAGAAATACAGTCCATTAATTTATTATCTGACTATAGCACACTGACACCAAGTTAGAAAGTACCCATCAATCTTACCTCATTTCCATCCAAGAAAACTTGGTCTTCGTGTGGCTCAAGTTTAAATTTCCTCTTAGTTTCCTTTTTCTTGGGTGTTCCTGGGGTCTCATCCTGAGGACAAACACAATTAATATATGTTTTTAAAATGTAAGAGGTTTTAATTTCTAGTGTTTTAATATACTGAGTCTGGTAACTTTTCACAAACTTAAGATCACATGCGCACTTCATTGAGTTTTGTTTTGGGTTTTTTTCATAAAGATGCCTCTTGTTCTTATTACTGACTGGGTACATAAAAAATAAATGGAAAGAGACATTTTCTTTCTCATTAGTGTCTATGGACTAGACTATAAATTTATTACATTATATCTTCATTACATTATGTCTTCAAATGCCTGGCAAAGCTCCACTGATGTTAAGAAGTCTGCAAAGATCAAGAACAGGGAACAACTTTATAATCACTAACTTCATTAGAATTATTTGGTATCTTGGAGCCATATTTACCACACGGGCATCCTCTCAGAATCAGTTTCTTCCCATTTATCCTCCTTCTCAATCTCTCCTGGATTTTGTGCTTCCACTTCCCTGTCTCCTATTTCTTTCTCTTTGCTTATTTCTTTGCTTGAAATGAAGTTTCTAATTTTTGTCCTATGATGGTGTTCAAGTTACTACCACGCTGTCTTATATAATCCACTAAAGTATCATTTCAGTAACTAATGATTAGTTAAAAAAATAACATTACATTTAATAATGCCATTCTGCAGATGATGGGGAGTTTGAGCAGTTCACAACTTTCATGATCAGCATTTAAAAATACCTCAGTGTTAAGTAATCTTGTAGTGGCTTCTGTGTTTAGACTGCCAGTAAGATTATTTTGTTTATAGTTCTTTTATTAGCAACATGGCTTTCTTTTGAGATCTACACCTTAGTCCATGCAGATACATCTCACTAAATGTACCGTTAGTTCACTTAGGAGTATCTGAATGGGAATTGTCCTGGTTTCAACTGGGATAGAGCTAATTTTTCTTCTTAGTAGCTAGAACAGTGCTGTGGTTTAGATTCAGTATAGGATTTGGTATGAGAAGACTGATGGTCATTCAGTGATACTTTTAGTTGTTGCTTATTAACTTTTCATCTTCCCCTGTTTTGCTTGTGTGCAGGTGCCCCAGACGTTGGGAGGGGGCATGGCCAGAGTGACAGACCAAAACTGGCCAAGAGAATATTCCATATCATACAATGTAATGATCGGCATATAGATGAAGGCTATCTGGAAACCTGGAATCTCTCCCAGGACTGTGGTTTCAGGATTTTCTCCTCCCGGATCACTAGCCATGACCAGGCTGGGCCTCAGTTAGCAGGTGGTGAGCAGTTTCATTGTGCATCACTCATCTATATATTCTTTTGTTACTATTATTATAATTATTATTTTATTTCACTTATGAAATAGTTTTATCTCAGTCTGTGAGTTTCCTTACCTCTGCCCCTCCAATTCTCTGTTTGCTGGGGCAGGGGAAGGTGAGTAGCTGTAAAGCATTTGGCTGCCAGGTACGTTTAAGCCATGACAGAATAATTATTGAGCACTATCCTGGTAACTCTCAGTGGTCTCATACCTCTGTATATACAAGTAAAAACACATCCCCTCATCACATTTATTCTCATTATTCCTAACATTTTAATTTATGGAATCTGTTCTACTAATAAAATAAATCAGGAATGAAAACATGAAAAACCTCATGGAAAGCTGTACAGCATTAATAGTTTGAAGTTTAACAAAAGTAAATCTTAAGTCTATGAAAGCCAGGCACGATGCAGCCTAGTACTGGAGCTGGCATGCACAAAACCAACCCACTGTTACAGAGTTACTGACACACAGCAAACATGACATTCCAAAGGTTCTTACTACCAAACACTGCAAAACTGGTTTTGTTTCACATCTGCAGGTGCACTGTTTTCAGATGCAAGGTCCTGTGCCTATATGTCACTCTGTGTTAATGGACACTTGTAGGAAGCATCACGCCTACTGCTCCTGACGAGAAGTAGGTGTGGATTAACTCAGTCCACTTTAGAAGGCTATGAGATGCACACAGGGTCAAACTGAAACCTCTTTGCAAAGAAAAAAAAAAAAAAATCGGAAAGAGGATTTCAGAACAATCCACCATATTTTAAAGCCAGCGTTATCTTAGCCATCAGTTAATGGGTTCTCCATTACAAGGTTTTCTTTACTTACCTTCTTGCACTCCTCTTTTTCACCATCCTTTTTCTTTTCTTTCTCCTTCTTAGCTTTTTCATCTTTTCCACTTTCCTTCTTGCTCTTTTTCTCCTCTTCTTTCCCACTCTCAGCTTTTCCTTTTTCCTTTTCTTTCTTTAAATCCTTGTCAGGTTTCATTTTCATCACCTTCAATGCTCGATGAAAGAACTGTTTTTTCAGGAGTCTTAAAGAAGTTAAATGATACATTTAAGTGTTGTTGTGATAATAACATTTACACTCTAATATGTTATTAGATACCAGTCTAGATTACCTATCTAATTTATCATAAATAGAGTGACTGAAAGACAAGAGGTCACCACCACCTGCTCTGTTTACAACCAAATACACCAGATCTAATCATCTCGTGTCTCACCTCTTGCTTTGTTTTTTTTATTCATCTGTTTAAATATGGGTAATCCCGTAGCAGCATTTGGCATACAAATAAATGAATACCCATGAGAGAGGATGAAGAAAGTCACCAGGTCAATTTAATTATCGTTCCCATTAATGCAACATCATCCAGTATTTCTTTTCAAGTTCATGTCAATGCATTTCATAGCAAAAACAAGAAAGTGGACATATGGCTTACTGAGGTCCTTAGTGAGTGGTGCACAATGAATAAAATCACCCTGGAGAAACTGTGGTACATATGCAAGCATTCCTTCCATGTCAGCTACAAACATACCTTACAGCAGGTATACCTAAGGCCGGTGGGGGACCAGGAAGTTGTATTTGGTTGTCACCAAGTAACATTCTTGAAAGGCTTGTAGCCATATTCAGCAAAGAATACTGCTCCTTGGGCTGAGAGGAAGCCCTGGGGTGTAGAATACAAGCATGTGCTCACACTGAAAATCCCAATGCTATGCATCAAATCAATTTGATTTGTCCTTGATTTCCTTTCATCTCTTGCTGCAGACCAAATCCTTATGCTGGACTGATTGCTGAAGTAGGAACACTCGCTGAGGAGAAATCTACCTATTAAAGTGAAGTGCATTTTGTAGGTATATAAAAAGGGATGCAGGACAGCTCTTCCACTTTCAGGAGATACCTCTGCCTCTGTTGGAATGTAAGAATATGGGACTGTGCAATATCTACTGGCCAAAGCATCAGTGCAGCCAACAGCTACATCCTGAAGCAGGACAGACCTCAACATAACTAATGAATTCCAGACTACTTGCTGACTCCTGACTGGTTCACCCTCTACAGATCTTCTGAACAAAACACTAGTGATATAGCTTATTGTGAACCAACGCTGGAAAAGAAAACTTACTGAACTTAGATAAGTATGTAAGTGTACTGGGTCCTAGAATAGCACCACAAATTCAGTTACTAACTTGTTTTAAATGTGCAGTCGACACAGGATTAAGGAACAGGATCTATATTTGGGGTTTTTTTGTTTGATAGGGCAGGTAAAACAAGCAATAACCACACCAAGACAGTTAAGGTACTTGTTTTTAATATAAAATCCTAAACAGCCTCTTATACTGAAGGGATTATTTTTGTATTAAGATATTCCTTCACCTTTTCCAAAAGGCAACAGAAGAAGACAGTCCTACTGTTTAAAACTCTGAAAACTGCTTTGGTGACCAAATGTGGCCTTAGCATTATTAGCAATAGAGAAGTGAGCAAGAGACAACAAACTGAAGACATGGTATGATGCCAAAAGGACCATCAGGGCATGAAATTAAACGAATGATAAAAAATCAGTGCCAGAGAAGAGAGGGTTGTACCAAGTGTCTTTGTATACTACACAGGCAATCTTTACACTGATGGAGCTGGAGGACTTAACCAGCTGTCATGTCGTCCATTGCTTTGGTAATTGACGAACTAATAGACTCCTACCTCAGTTCAAAGACTCTGGAAGGAAAAACTTTTTCTTTTTTTCTGCTTGGATTGAAATAATGTGGGTTTTTTTTCTAAACTTGCTTGAAGAGATCAGCAAAAGGATTAAAGTTCAAACACAGAATCAGCCCCTCCTCAGCCCTGAAACTCAGGTAGACCCTCACCTTGCTGGATGGCTATTTAAAAGAGGCCAAAAAAAAAAAAGCCTAAACATTAGCCATATTTTTTTCATTTCTAAGTAGCTTTTGCAGAGCTGTCCAAGTGTAGACAGTCCCCTTAACCTTCTACATCCACCCCAAATAAGCTGTAGTCAGATTAATGCATTCATTTAAACAAAGCACAAAGCAGCAGACATGTACCATTTGAGAGGCATAGATCACATCTCAAAAAATCTGGCTTTTGCCATGATGGCAGATAACAGCAATGGGAAGGAGAGATTTGAGAGCTCTGATCCTACTAACTTAAAACAACTATAAAACTGCTTCCTAAATAACTAAAACATCTTGACAATTACACTCATTAATGAAATGGATGAATGAAACTGGGTCATACCTGTTGCAGTAATCAACGACAGACTCTCGAGTTGTAAATAAAGCCTCTTCTCCTTTCTTTGCCTTTGCCCATTTAGAATCCAGGAGGCAATCCACAGCTTTTGAGGCTAGAATGAAAAATGGGAGTTAAAAATACATTAAAATTTTTTACCCTTATATTATCATTTAGCATACATTCCTTGACCCACACCAACTAGTCATCCAGTTGGTGTCAGGATGTTCCACATCCTCGCTATGTTAGATGAGCTGCTATCTGAAATACATTACTCTTGACAACTATACGTCTTTAAACCATAGAGAAAAAAAGTTTATTTTGTTTACTTCACGAATTTTATGGCTAGTACCTAGGTAAGTTTTCAAACCAAACTGTTAGATCAATATTTATTCGATAAAGCATTAATAATAAACGTAAAACATGCCCCTCCCCCAGTAAAATGTTAGAAGAAACTTTCATTATCTAGCTAAAAGTAACCCTACCAATAAAATAATCAACTCGGTGACCCATCATGTTTGTGGACTTTGTTGGACAGTTGAAACGCAAGTATTTAGCAACAGCCTTCTCCTCTTTGAATGGCTCACCAACCTCCTACAAGAGTAAAAGGGCAAAATTAATACCATTGTAAACATATGGGAAAAACCACATTTAGGCTCAAAAAAGATATTGCAAAGCCCTCAATATTTTATGGCAATATACAAGTAACAAATAAAATGTAAAAGATTTGAAAATAGGTCATTTTTTCCAAATAACCTTTTGTCTACATGAAGCAAAAAAGCAATAATTCTAAAGGTAAATGATCTGGAGGCAATGATTAGGAACTCTTAAAAGCTCTGCAAAGAGAGCAAACTACAGGAGGAACTAATAGGAAAGCACTGGGCACATAGAAAGCTGCTTAAGGCAGACAAGCTTGGATGAAACCAGTTGTACAGCTGTGAGCAAAGAAAAACAACAGGAAGAAATGAGCACATATGAAATGACAGCAATGCAGGTGCATGGACAGAATACAAAGCAGCTTGAATTTCACATGAAAGAGGAGGAAAGCATGTTGAAAAGAAGTTGAAAGATCTGGCTATAAAATTTCAGTGCCACTGCATGACTACAAAAATTACTTAAAACTTCAGAGCGCTATTCATGAGACTCTTCCAATCTAGAGGCTAGAAAGAGTAAGATGAAGCACATGGATGTCAAACCCCTTGCTGTAGGAGAGGGGAGCCCTTTTTTTCTGCAGGCATTCATAAATTCTGTACATTTACTGCCTTGCAGAGAGGTAGCAGAATTCAAAGATGTGTAAGACAGAAGGATGGAGACAGGTATTTTCAATGATGTAAAATTCAGACCTGATATTTGTAAGCAGGAAAGGAAGACTTTCCTAACATTCCTGCTTCACAAAACCCTATCTGAAACCAATATTTGCATGTTATGCTGACTCACGCACACTTGCCCAAAATTCCTTTCTGTAGGAATACTTCTAATTAATTCTCCAAATCCCTCCTCTACTTGCAGATCAGTAACAGGGAAACAACTATCTTTTTCAGACTGTGAGCACCATTCCTGCACCTGTTCTTCTCATGCTGGCCAAAGAAACAGATTACAGAATCACAAACCAGATCAGTGATTTACAATAATACAGAGAATTCAAGGATTCCATTTAAAGACATAATGTTTCTGGAGGTAAACAAACATACACCACAACCTCCATTACTGCTTTTAAGATAAATAATCATAGTATCAGAAGCAGCTTGCTAAGTGGAAATGCAAGGTCAAATAGATGTTGTTATGCCAGAATAGAAACTTCAGATGGTGAGAGTTGTTAATTTTCAACAGTTTGAACAGCTAACTTTCAAAATCAACTGGTTAATGAATTATCCCTCTAGAGCAGATTGCTGCTTTTCCTGAGGACAATTCAGAGACAGTAGTACAGACATAAGATATCCAAATGACCAAAAGACACCATAGTGTTAGTTTTGAGATTACTGAGGTTTTTCTGTCTAAATTCTTCATATCTATCCAGGTTATGCTCTCACAGTCATCATTTACTTTTGAAACGTATGTCCAAATGAAGCTAGATGATCCTAACAGTCCTCATACAGATTAACTCCTTCCCCATGTTCAATCTTTTTTTTATTATTTAAATCTCAGAAGTCTGTATAAAACATCAGGTAACTAATGGAAAAACTACTCACCGACAGTGCATTTATGCACATAATTCATAGACTGTGGTCTGATGTACCCCTTACATGGTAAATTCATACCAGTGATTGTAAATTACTAGTGAAGCCACCAAGTTTGGTACCAAACCAGATTTGGTTTAACAGCAACAAAATGAGTTAGAAGGCATTTAAAGAGGTGAGTGAACATGTCCAGTCGGTACCGTATTGCACATGCCTAAGGTGCCATGGTCACTGATGACTACAGCAGCAACTGTGTTTCAAAATACTGCTTTTCTATATTTCCTAACGGCATTTTAAACTTGGAACAAAAATTCACAGGGCAAATGCTCTTCACAGCACAGACCATAAAACAGTCAGGGAAGCTACGAATATTCACATCAACGTTAATTCCTCTGCTAGGGTTTTGGATTGGTGGGGTTTTTTTATTATTTCTAAAATATTTAGTGTTCTGCTAGGTCACATGATGCCCACACAGGCAGTGGGTGGCATAGTGAAATTTTTTCATTGCTCCTTACTATTTATTGCTTTGTCCTTTCTGTGGGATAGTTTCATAATATCCCAACTAAAAAAAAAAAAAAAAAAAAAGCTTTCCTGTGAGAGATGGACACAGTTTGACTGAACTAATTCTCAGAAAGTTTCCCCTGTAATTTCATTCCCATTTTTCATGCTATTTTCATCTTTCGGTTTGCAGAGTCAGACTTTTAAAATATTAAAACAAGTGACTTACAGAAAATATTACATTTCTAATAAAGTGAAACAATAAAAACATTGAAAATTTCAGTATCCTGAGCACAACTTTTTAAAGATGCAGTTCAACTGATATTTATGTTCAGCTCTAAGAATGGCCAAACCCTGGGCATTTTAAGCCTCTTTATACATTCAGAAAAAAATATACAAATGAATCAAAAGGTAGTTCTCAATAAATTACAAAGCTTTAAAACAGATGACATAGCCTTAAAAAGCCCATGAAAACTTTCAAATATTTAAAGTTTGCTTTTATAGGAAAGACAGAAAGATTCAAAAAATGTCTTAGGCAATATATGTCTGGAATGTTGTAAAATATCTTCTCAATTAAATTTCTATTATTAAAATGTTTTCAATATATATAAAAAAAGATATATTAAAGTATGCAAAATAGGCAAATACTTCTGCTCTGTATTTTGGGTTAGACCCTTACATGACCTTTAATTTTATATATCTGGAAATGCATATGGCCACTAGACAGTATGTAAAAGTTTATACAGGTTTATGATCCCTGGTAATTTACAAACTGTAGAAGAATGCCATTAAAAATAAGAATCAAAACCAACTTCTTTAGCTAGACAGATTATCTGCAGGAAAAGTAGTGCTTAGTCTACCTACTTAATAGAAATTAACTTAAATTTTCAAAGTTCTAAGAATAATTCTCAAGCATTTCTATCAAAATTCTGCCTTGTAGGAATTAATAAAACAACACTGAGCTTTTCAAGCCCAGGGACCTTCCAGACCCACTGAACTGAAAGGAAAACCCTAATCAAATTCACTTGTTACCATTATCTCCCAAAGTATAGCACAGTGCCTTCTGAATTTCCTTCAACACAATGATGTAGTTCCCAGTTAATTCACCCTCCAACTGGAACTGCAGCAGAAAAGAAGCCTGTACCCACTAAAAACAAAAACATCTGGACTAAGCTATTAAAACCAGTGTGTCCATGAGCTTCCTTCTCCCTCTCATCTCTACCTGAGCATGACTTATTCAGGTTCTCACACTCCTCAGAACCACTCAATGGATATCAAAAGGCTAGAGCGTATTTGTGATTTGAAATTTCAGTCTTTTTTTTTTTTTTTTCCCCTTTTGCATCCCAGTTGTGAGAAGACAGACATGACTGGAGACAGGAGGACTTCTTTCCACAACACTAATGTAAACAAGGTTTCTGGAAAATCAGAATAAATAATGACTATCACTAACAAGACAAGTTATTTCATGCACAAACACATCAAAAGTATTTATGTTCCTCTATTTTCAAGGAGTCATCAAAATTCTTATTTTTTCAATGAAATTAATATCTAGTTTATTGCTTTGCTCCTACATCCGAGAACTCTGATTTTCCAAAAACCATCCCTCCAGAAGACTTATGAAGTCTAATAGTTTATAGTTTCCAGATAAGGAAAATAAAATATTTAAGCACATTGTCATGTGCAGCCTCATTTTTAAGCTGAGCTGCTATGTCAAAATCACAATTTGTCAACCCATGTTCCATCCCTCACACCACTCCTTGTGTTAGACAATACAAGTGCATAGCATTATCTTCTCTGAAGATGGTCTGAGCACAAGAAAGCTTGGGCTGAATCACAAGATTCTCTCTTTCCTTTCCCTACTGACTCTCAGGACCTTAGACAGAAGATGTTCTGTGGCAGAATAGCAGGTACTTCTCCTCCATCCCACTTAATACTTTACTTTGCATAAGATCAATCAAGGTAGTAGGACAGAAAAAAACCCCACACAAATTAGCATGATAGGTCACTGGGTGGGATTGGGTAGGGAGGAAACAAACACATTAGGGTCTTAGGATTTGCTCTTAGGACTCCATCTATATTTTTTTTCAGTAATTAATAAACACATGAAACTGTCTACCTCTTGCAGTGATGACCAGTACGTAGACTGCCCGAGGTCTCAAAAGAAACTGTGGCAGAGATATGCAGAGAAACCAGTTCTTCTGGATTAACCTGACTGTGTGGTAGCCACAAGACATTAACTTTTATTTACAGAAAAAGATTAACAGGTATTATTTTTTATCCCATGCATATCCTATTAGCATAAAATATGTTTTCTTCTTTTCAGCCATCACTAATGTTTTTGCACAAAAGCTATACACATACAGAGTTAAGACACATGCCAAAAGATATACAGTACTTCAAAGCCAAAACATGACAGCTTCTTTTAATTCCTGTTTTTCTGCATTCACACCCCTGCCCCCCAATCTTTCTTCTCCCTCCACTCACTTTTTAAGAAGTTGTTTAGCCATTCTCCTTTGTCAACATCCCACTCAGTTTTACTACAGTTTATGAGACAATAAAAAAAAAACGGATTAAAATCTGCATTACTGGAAAACCCCTGCATTGTCATTCTGAAAATCCTTTCCATACTCATTCACAAAAAAACTGACTCATGGGAAGCAGCAATGTGGCCGTTGCCCTTTTTCCTACCAGTACAGCCCAAATCAGAACACAACAGAACTGTGGGATACAACAGTGAATACTGACAAGCAGACATCCTTCATCAGGGGAATCTCAAAGCTTGAATCCAGTGATTCAGAGGGGGAAAAAAACAGCAACAAGGAAGGTATGTGCCATTAATGGCACGTACACGGCCTCGATGCCACCTCAGCCATCAATTTGCAGCAAGACATTTGCCTAAGAGCTACCTTATCCATTCCTCAGAGCAGTAGTTAGATGCAGTAGCATCTCCAGAGGGGAGGAGGCAAGCACTAAGGTGCTATGCAAGTGCTGTTAATAACAATGTGAAGATAAACAGAACTTCACATGGGGCAGAATAAAACCCTGCACAATGGAACCTGGCCAATGTAATTAAAACTTAATGCCTACTTAACAGTCAAATTGCAGACCTGCCAACAAAGTGCCACGTGTTACACAGCTGAATGCTTGTTGAAGTAACCAGCTCTGAAGATTTTGTGCTTAAGTAAGTATTTCAGGATACGTTTAGAAGTATTTGGTGGTTTTTTTCCAAGAAATGAAATAGCTTTCATCAGGTTGCTGGAGTAACAGGCATTCAAAGACACCTTCCATCTTTTGAGATATATTTGTCTAATATATTTGTTGCCACTAGACAACATATGTTGTTTTTCTTTCAGTAATTCCTTTATACAGCAAGCATTCTTGACTTCAGAAACTTGAATCATGTGGGAGCCCACTGGCTCGAGCAAGCTGCATCCTATAGCCCAGTCTCTTTTCACTATTACATGTCTGGAGTAATGTCCATGTTAGTTACAGTTAAATTGCTGCCAGGAATGACAGTTGAATACTTTTCCTCTAAAACATCTTTACTCAAACTTTTGAAGTTAAGATTTCTACAACTTCCTTAACTTTCAGCTTGTTGCCAGAGGAAGAGTCTCAGCTACACAATACAGACTGGGCACTGTCTTTTTATGAAAATGCATTCCAGAAAATACATCCTCCCCATGGAAAACACAAAGAGTAGCCTTGACAGACATTTCAACGTTTTACTGAGACTTTTTTCATGTCTCATCTCCTGTGTTAGCTAGCTGACCTAACTACCACCATTCCAATCTTCATGTCAGACATAAAATCCTATAAAAAATATTCAGAACCCAGGCACACAAAGTATTTGTAATTGAACTCATGATTACATCAGCCTCCTCCAGAGCTAAATACACAGTCTCCTCTTAAGAGCCTTACTCTTGTCAAGAAATACAATTCTACTTAATGACAATGAGGTAGTTAGATGTCAGACTTGCACACAGACAGGATGATAAACAGTCTCTTTATTAAGGGGTACGCATCACCCTTAAGTACAGGCTTCTCACACACTTTAAACACCTACAACTAAAAATTCCACACTTCTTTTTAAAGAAGAAACTTGCAGGGTTATCCTCAAAAACGATAATCACACTGTAACTATGCCAATAAAGTTCAAAAAGCTTAACAACCCCTCACAACCCCAACCCAACCACCAAGAAAAATGTGTGGTTTTATTCTCTGACCGATTAAGAACACCCTGTAGGCATTTAATAGCAGTCTTTGTTTGCTCCTGTCTTCCCATTGTTGTCAACAAACAGTTGGAAACAACTAAAACGCAATACACATTTATCTGCATAATTAAATCACAAATTCGGGTCACAATCTGAAACCTTAACTGTTAACACCCAGACATCGATTTAATTATGAACAATCCAGGAAATATTTTTGCTTCTAACAGTCTGGAAATGAAGCATGTACTTAACTTTCTGCAAGACCACAGACTTGGGTATTATACAAAAGATTACATTTAATTTGGTTTTGATGCATGCTTTATTGAGCTGTTGTCATCCTTGGTATGGGACACTCTATAACAATGATGAAAAGAGTAATTCTATAATGTTTTACAATAACTCATTGAATGCCTGTGATTGAGAAGGTTTGCTTAACAAGATTTTGATTAATTACTCTTTGCATTTCCACATCCCCTCTGCCCCAATAATTTGAATTAGAGGTGAAAAAAACGGAAGATTAAAAAAGGAACCATTACAAGTACAGGCAAATTTCCATGTTCTTGGGGGAAGGGAAAGGGGGCAACCAAGCAGAAGGATGACATACGAAATGTACATTGTTGAATGTCTCAATTATTATCTTGTTAATATTATCCCGATTTACAGCAGAGGAACAAATCCCAAACAAACATGATTTAGGCATAGCATTAATACAGCACAGAAACAGGCATAATATTAACTGATACTGTAACTATGGCCAAAACATGCATCTAACAGTGAGTTTTACGAAGTGTTTAAGTTGTACATTGTAAAGTCTAGACTCCAAGGTAAGTGAAAATACTGGAGCAGGCTTCACTTTGCCTTTAAGCAACACCACATAGTTATCACATTTTAACGTGATCTCAAAGCTGATTAGGTCTATTTTTAGACACGGTTGTTTGTTTGTTTTCTGAAAACAAATTTCCTTTTCTTACCACATCACTTCCTGGCTGAGGCACATTTGTTTTTAAGACGCTTATACCATCTGTCCCATGTCTTTTGTTTACAAATCAATGGAATAGCCACGCTGGGTGTCAGCTCTAAACTAAGGTGGCTGCTCGCCTGTGCGTTGCTGTACCACAGGAAGCTATTGTTCAACACTAATAACAAGTGAGATCCTAAGTATAATACGGCGATTAAAAATAGGCGACAGCTCGAAATCTCGCCCTCTGGTTACCGAGAAAGACGATGTAGTTTATGGGCGCAAAGCCCATGAGGGCAGCGCGGCCGGGCTCTCCGATGAATTCAGGGCAGACCGGGGCGAAGGGACAGGCCAGGCTGCCCGGTCGGCTGCCCCGCGGCCCCCCGGGGCGACAGCGCTGCAGCACCCCCGAAACGCTCCTACTTGCGTTCCTCCGCCGCGCAGCGGGCTCCAGCTTTTCTCGGTATTTACTCGGATTTACTATTTTGCTAGAAAATTCTTAGGAAAATCTCTCGCCGGGTACCAGCCCCAGCTCTTCTCGAGCTCTGCTGCAGCGCTCCCCCCGCAATCCCGGCACCTGCGGGGCTCCCGCGGCGACCGAGATGAGGCGCTTCCCCTCACCGCCGCCTCCCGCGGGCCGCCCGGGCGCACAGCACCACCCGCCGCCGCCGCCACCTCGCAACAGCACGGCGTCGCGGCAGGGAGGCCGCGGAACCGCGGGGGCGAATCCCATCTAAGGGATGGCCGGGCTGTCCGGCGTAGTTCGCCAGGCCGCGCCACCCTGAGGACAAGGAAGGGGAGCTGCCGCCTGAAGAGGGGGCAAGGACCGGGCAGGGAGGGGAGGGAGAGGCTCGGCTACCTGGATCCGCTTCCTGTGCCTCCGCCGCTCCGCCATGTTGTCCCCGTCTGCTCCGCCTGTGACGTGAGACACAAGTGGGAGGGGGAACGGGGGGGGAGACGGACACGGCAGCGGCATCGCGAGAGGCGGTGGGAACAGGCGCAGGGGCGGGAAAACCGCGCCCCCTCTGTCCTCTGGCCGCTTCAGATCCTCGGGCCGCTTCGTGGGTCGAGCATCTCCTTCTCCCCTCTGGTCGGGCCGGTCTCCGAAGGAAAACCGGATCGGAGCATCCTCGCTCTGGATGTCCACTCCTGAAGGCCGCCCCATTTAAGAGACATCGCTGCCTGCCGAGGGGTCAGGCTGGGCCCCCTTCGGCCTGTCAGCCCCCATCGTGCAGCGCGGCCTGGTTAATCAGAAACTCCTCGCGTGGGAGACGCAGTCTCTCCTGCTCTTTCTCCCTGGCCTGGACCCGCACTGCTCAGGCCCCATCGGCTAAAGTCCAGTTCTTAAATCGGTATGGGCTCCTAACTGGCTGATTCCCTCACTGGCAGCTGGGGCTGTGTGTCAGGGCCTACCCGAGGCAGGTGGCAGCGATCCAGCCGTATCCTGGCCCTGTAGTTTGCAGGCTAGACAAAGCTGGAGTGCTCATCGGTGATCAGATGTGTCTCGGTATCTGAAGAGCTACCCATCCTGCTGGAATGAAGGTGCTCCAGTGCTTCGGCAGTAGAAATACATAAGTTTAATTTTGATCCTCCTAAATAGGACATTGAGCCTTAAAGACGCTGGATGTAGCAGGTCTTTGTCACTTGTTACCGAGTGAAATTGACTCCTATTGTTCAGACGGCCTCATTTACTTGGATTCAGTAAGCAACCTATGCAAAACAAAATGGCCTTTTGTCAGACGTTGTCCCACATACTTTCACTATGAGGTCACTCAAGTTAGCAAAGCATAATGGTTTATTCTGGCTCCATGTTTCCAAACCTCACCCTAGCATTTGGGATGGAAATATATATGCAGCACTGCATTGTCTTGTCCAGTGCTTTCATTTCTCGTTGCCCCTTCCTGTTTGTATGATTTTGGAAGCTCTCAGATTGAGAACGAGGTCATTAAAAACCTGAAATTGTTTCCAGCAGCGAATTTACCCCTTAGTCACTGTGCCAGTGTTTGTGCTTTTTTTTTTTTTTTTTTTGTACGACATTTTTCTCTTTTGAATGTTTTGCTGGGCAGAAAATAGAAGTTACAAATTAAGCTGACTGCAGAGTGAATGAAGTATAAAAGTGTAATTCAAAATATAAAATTGCAGGTATAGGGATTTAAAGTTTTAAGGTTACAATAAAAATGCCTTGTAAAAAGCAGACAAGCTGCATTTATTCAAAAAGTACATTTTTAAGCTTGCAATCATTTAAACAGTTATTTAATGTGCTTAAGTTACAGCAACATAAGAGCACATCTAAAACAGAGGCTTTCTTGTGGAAGAAGTTTTAGCTATCTGTAACTTAACGTCTTGCTAATAATACCCACTTGGAGTGAGGATTTTAGCACAGTGCAGCTCCGAGCCCGTCTGTGCTCTCTGCATAGGCACAAGCTGAACCTGAGATGTGAAACTCCTCCCTGCTCCATAGGAGAGATTTGTTGGGAGCCACACTTGCCACCATCCCTGTGGGGAGTGCAATCGCCTCATGAGGGGGCTCATTCCAGATCATCGTTCCACTACTTTCAGGTTCTTTTTAAGTTATTACTTCACATATGCCTTCTATGGCTTGGAATCTACTGCTGATGCATAAACACACCTTTAAAGCTTAGTTCTTCATTTTGCAATTTTTTTTTTTTTTGCATGGTATGTTACCTGCAGTACATCGAGCTGTTTGCTGCCAGAAAATCACCTTGGATTTCTGGTTAATCTCAATTTTATATTTTTGTTTGTTTGCTTCCACCACACTTTTAATTCATATCAAGTTTGAGGAACACAAACTTGCAGGAGCTTTTCCCAGGACAGCTGGGCCTACAGCAGCAGATTGGTGTTCAGCACAGGGAGCAAACCCATCACTTCAAGCAGATCTGTAAGAAAGAACTGAGGAGTGGAAACTGGGCCAGGGATTGTGAAGTTCCTGCCACTATGGAGCACAGAGCTGAGACTGGATCTTAATGGAACAAGTTTGTTTGCAACCATTGGTATGACAGGAGAACAGGACAGAAGCAAGTGGCTGAATCTCAAAGAAGCCAGGGAGTAGAAGGGAAGGGTCAGACACCTTGCACTTAAGGTTCAAATTTATGTCAAATGTAGGGCAGGCTACAAAAAAAAGCATTTCAGGACCAAGTGCCAACTACCACTGTGATTAGAGCAGGGTTTCAGAATCATGAACACTTAAATTACAGTTGTGAAGGATGTTGCGTGTGAGTGGAGTGGTTTCCTTTCTCAACCGAAGCCAAACTGACAGCATTTCATTAACTGCTTTGCTCTCCTCCTCTTGACCCCAACTGTGTGGTCTATTATAACAGTATGGTTGCTGGAAATTTAGTTAAAAAAACAAATGGGACACATGAATGAACCAAAAATGCATCATGAGCTATTAAATCTAAAAATTACCTCTGGTTGTCTGTGAGATAAGTGCCTGGAGATGAAGGAAGTATACTCCAATGTTTGCTTTGTTCTTATACTCTGCCTTAGGTATTGTCTCTTGGCTT
Organism: Ceyx melanurus; assembly: GCA_024611195.1. Classification (NCBI taxonomy): domain Eukaryota; kingdom Metazoa; phylum Chordata; class Aves; order Coraciiformes; family Alcedinidae; genus Ceyx; species Ceyx melanurus. Next base: position 8,308 of record JANHGL010023825.1, on the reverse strand, counting down.
CTGAGGACACCCAAGTTAGATGGTGATTTCTCTTTCTCGTACATGTATTCTTAAACCCTTATATTCACTTATTTCTGTCAATTTACTGGCATTTGTGCTATTAGTAACCTTGTTTTGGGCTCAGTGTCAGTCATCCTGGATCCATAAGATGTGTTCCTACCACCATGGCTTCATATGTGCCAGAAGTGCAAGGCTACACGTTGGCAATTGAATTACTGGCAAGCATGTCACTCACTAATTCTCTCTAGAGTCACACTGCCTTCTGCAATACAGAATCTGAAATGACACTAGAAGCCTCTGCAAGTGTCTTATTCTGCTGAACAAACCATTTGATTGCAGGAAGCTTTTCCACTGGACTCCTGATTTCTGGCTTTAGGAGAAGAGAGGGGGGAACACAAATCACAGTTACCCTAACTGCAATGGTGACAGGCAGGCAGGAGGGAAGGAAACAAGGAGCTTCAATAGAGGAATCCAAGGAGGACAGACAAATTCCCCAGAAATATGTTAGAAGCTATTTCCTAGATTATCTACAGATGGTAGCATGCTGCAGGCTCTGGAGTGACCTTCCCTTTCATCCAGTCAACTTCAGCACTGAATATGGCTTCAGAATATAAGGAAGATGGGCCTAGTACTCTACAGCATCACATATTTGCAGGGCAGACTCAGCTGAAATCCACCCACAAATACATGAGTCATAAGTCAGAAGCACACTCCATGTAGATGTATCCTGAGTCACTTCCATCTCAGAAGCTTCTAAGTATTTAGTTAGCCACCTAGCTTTTAATTTAACAGGACAACAAAGGTTTATTAGACATGTATCCAGAATTATCTTTCCCTAGGAAGCTTCTTAAATACTTACAATCCTGCAAGTTCCTTTTCATTTCTATACAGCTCAGAATTATTTGATGCATATAACTTAGAAAAAACATACTTGAACTACAAATTATTTTTTCTGGATTCTGATCCTTCTGTAATTAATTGCATCTATTTCAAAAGCAGCTTTGTTCATTGCAAGAATATATTTTTATTTTAGCAATAACTGATGAACACCAATAAGGTTGTGTCTTTCCTGAAGTGGAGTGCCATACAGCTTTTCCTAAAGACCACTGACAATCTGCTTGTCCAGCAGACCATGCTGGAGTCAGTGGGGATGTACCTGGACACATAAATATGTTAAATGGAAAATACATCAATAGATTTTTTGGAAGACCCACCTGAGGTTTTGGGAAAAAAAAAAAAAGGTAAGACTTGCTCGTATCTGTACTTTTTGTCAGTGGCAGGAGGGGAGGAGAAGAATGGTAATATTTTAAGATATAGCATTAGGGAAAAGTAATTGTTCAACTTTTTTTTTTTTTGTAATTTTTTTTTTTTTGTAATTTTTACAGATGCTTGAGTTAAAAATATTTGTTATATAAAAATGTGACCGAGTTTGCATGTCTTCAATTAATAGGTTCAACTTGAAGACAGTGGTTGCTTTATAGCTTGTCACTGTGCACTGTGTACAGCCTGCCAAAGTCCTGTGAATCACAGGCTCCTCCCTAGCAGAGCTGTTTGAACCCTGTCACTGAAAGGTAATCAACAGATGAAAATTGGGTTGTCTTGATGCTTTCTTCTTCCTCATGGTCAGCAGTGTTTTTTCTGTTTGTTGTTTTGGTTGATTGATTTCTATTTCAGTAGTTCACACACCCACATGGCACCTATTAGTGGTTTTAACTATTGATAAAGCAAAACATCTATTCATGTCTTCACTGTACTATAGGAAAAAATACTGTGTCATTCTCTGTACAACACGGACAAGAGGTTCCTCTTTTCTGTGGGCTCAGTAAAAGACTTTTACCAACAGGGTAAACTTTCACCAACAGGGAAATTGTCATTTCAAGAGGAACATGTGGGTAGTAGCAGAACTAAGGTCTGTCTAGAAGAATACAGACTTAGGTAAACTTGGCAATGGGACTGTGGAAAGGCTAAGTCAACAGGATCATTCTTGTGACCTCAAGATAGTGACAGTAGGAGCAAAGCCTTCCCGAAGAAAGAAAAGAGCTTTGAAACTCCAAAGGCTTTAGAAAGCAACCCTCACACCCTTCAAACCCTAAACAAATGAAACAGGAGAGGTGAGTTTTTCTCTTGCTGTAACCTGTGTTCTTATTATACTGAAATGTCCACAACAATATAGCTACAGTTATTTATTATAGAATGAAAGGTTTGATCAAACCAAGCATCACAGGGAGCACAACAACTCTAATGAACATCCAGTCTCATAGAGCTGACTTGTTATTTTCTGGTGAGTAATAAAGGGCTTAGATAGGACATTTATTATGCCATTATCAGATCAAGGTTTGGATGCTAAAATAACTACTGCCTGGAATTTTCTTTCTTGTGGGATCACAAAGACTCCCACCATCTGTGACCTTGGTGGCAGCTGTTTGTAAAACGGTACAGAGATGTTTTGACTATGAGTGTTGTGGCACCCCAGCCAATCACCCCAGGGGGCGGCTGGATTCTTGTCAATTACCTTGAGGTTAAAAGGGTATAAAAAGAGCTGTAAAATAATAAATAAAGGCTTTTTGGCATCTTGGTGAAGAAAATCGTCTTGACCTCACTCTTTCTCCGGCAACTGGCAGATAAGCAACACCAAGGTACCAAAACAAGAGCTATTTTGGGGTGCTTTTCTGTAAAATGTATGGTGTTGAAGATGACTCAAGACACTACACAACTGATCAATGTTATATTAGGGTATTTGGAAGTCTAAAAGGTGAGGTTTCTACTTAGTTAAAAAAAGAATAGGTGATTTTAAAAACTGGAGGTGATTTGATTTTTTTTTTCTGTTTCACATTCAAAGGATAAATTAACATTCTGAAAACTGTTTTGTGGAGGTGTCACAATTGTATAAGGCTTTAGAATACTAAGTTTTATAAAGAAGTTCGTGGCCTGGATATGAGTCAGTTTGTAATACCATGCCTTGTGGACCTACATGCCTGTTCTTGTTTTCATGTGCTTGATTGGAACTTGGACCAGGTGGGATTTCTGCCTAACTATTGTATATTTATAGCATTTTTTAGACATTTTCCACCTGGAGAATTGAGCATAGAATTTTCTCTTTAGGTCTGTATGAATATGTATTCTACATCATCATCATCATATGCAGCAGTCATGAGGTCAGAAGCACACACTGTGGGAGGGTGGACAAAGCATTTATTTCTTTTGAGGACTTTCCTAAAACTGTTTTATTATTGTTATATATTTATCTTGTCTTTAACCTTGAACCTTTAAAACAAAAAAAAAAGTTCTTGTCCCTAGGAGACTATACATTTAGTGTAGGTACAGACAAAATCAGCTACTTCTACAGTATCTAACAAAAATCATTCTCTTCTTCATTAACTGGATCACTATTGTAGACTAGTACAGCAACATGTTAAATGAAACATTTCTAATGATGCTCCACATATTCAAATACATCATCTGCACCCTGTTGTGATTTTAGTGGCATAGCAGAAAAAAATGAATACAGTGGTGGCATAGGCACCAGAACAAAGCAGAGTTCTGACAGTTTTCCTCCATACTTGTGATGGGTAGCTACCCTCTTTGCATCTGGAATAAGCATTAAAAGTCAAAATAGAACATGTAGCTGTTGAGAATCAGTAAAGTCTCGATATCAACATGCAAACATAATGTCTGAAAACACATCTGAAAATCTCGGTCTGTGTACTGATTGTACATAATTTTTTCTTTATTTTTTACTTTTTTTTTCTCTCATTCTTTCTGAAGTGTTTTTAGGAGAGAAACCATTAATTACCAGTGATATTTCATTCATTAGAAATGGAATTTATTATGTCTATTTAGGTAAATCCCTTTCCTTCCTATTTCAGTCTACAGCTGTGTGCAGTCCAGGCCTTGCTGCATTTTCACTGCTCTGGCACATCTGCCCCCCAGTCCAGGAAGCCATGACATCAATATTTTGGTCATTTTGGGAAGAAGACCCCAGTATGTGCAAATGATCCTATGTTTTCTTTAATTGCAGCAGTAGTACCAGACTGCAAAGTTTGCATCCCAGCTTTCTCTGCTTTTGGCATTGTTCAGGCCAGAGCCATTTCCAGAAATAGTCAAGCTCTCCAGAACCAGACTTCTTCCCTGGTGTGTGGGATTTCAAGTCAAGCTCCTCTGCTGTTACTCTAGCAAAACAAGTTCATTTTCTTCATATCCTTGCACATAACAGGCCACCTGTAGTTCAAGTGTGCTGTGTTTTACTTCCAGGGGATGAACTCTCATAGCTTTGCAGCGACATCTCGTGGCCTCATTGACCTTGAAACGTGTCAGAGATTTCTAGGGTGGAAAAGGTCTCATGTGGATTAAGTAAAATATTTCGTAATGTGAGGAGATAGGATGCCATTTGAAAACCAATTCATTAATTGTGTTTAATTAGTGAAGTAATATTGTCAACATCATAGTCTGTTGTACAAAAAACCAAGTTAGAAAGTGTTTCAGATGCTAAACAGAATTAGTGTCCCTGATTTTTTTTTTAATTATTTTTTTCTTTTAACAAGCACTTTTACTATATAAAAATATTTTCTTTTTCCCTCATGGTATACAATCTACAGTCAAAAAAAATCACAATAGTTAAATATTTTTTTTTCTAGTGTAACTAATCTGAGATGTTACATGTTAAAATAGCAGGTAAAAGCATTTCAAACAGAATATGAGTTTTTACATTGACAACTGTGTTTCATCCAAAATCTGGAAAAGTAAACATTTACATTATCAAATGCAACAAAAAACTGTTCCAGCTGCCTCGCTAATTTCTAAAGCCACAAAAAATGTAGAAAAAATAATGAACTGAGGTCAATGCTTTTTGAAATTAATTGAGACAAAGTGAACAGCAAACTAATTGCCAGTCCAAGATTAGTATTGTTCTACTTCATTCAGACAGCCTGAAGGAGTTATAGTTGAACTTTCCAGCTTTGGGTTAGGATTGTGGGTTTTTTTATCACTACTGAGTATTCAGTAAATATGTCCTTTTATGAAAAATACCCACATATGATGGATAAGACATAGTCATAACTCTTGGAGAGGCTCACATTGTTTCACCAGATCACAGATGTAAAGGGCAGCACTTCACTTAGGAGGGGATTATTTCAGGGTCTGTCTGCAGCTGTTGAGTATTTTGCTGCACCACATACCATACACCACACTTCTGCACTGAGCCTTGCTGGATTTTATCAATTAACCCTAAAGTTGTGTACGCCAGTTGCAGTATTTTAAGATATTTGCACAGAGCCCAAAACCAGTGTAAGTTTCAGTGAAAGAAGAATCAGGCTCTACTTTCTTCACAGAAGGGCTTTGCTAGTTCTGTAAAGGACCACTAGAGATATTCACCCTTCTTTTCAAAGCCGCAAAATTTTGACAGTACAGTGAAATGAATGTCCTGAGTTTCTGTTGCAAACATCTAATCACTATTTTCTAGTGCACAAATATACCAAATATAAAAAATAATTTATCTCTGTCTAAAGTAAAAGAATATGTGTCTGCAGTCTAAAGTAGGAGAATATTTCCTCTCTTCATATGTTTAGACACCATCTAAACAGCAGAGTACCTCTTGGTTTTGAAGGACTTGAGGCCACTCTAAAATCAGGGGTGAGAACCTAAAGTAGCAATATACAGCAGATCCACAGTCCGTCAGCCCTGAATTTTCAGGAAGTATTTTTATCCAAAATATTTTGGTGTCCTTTGGAGTAAGGGAGTGTTTTTACATGACAAAGAGCGGAAGAGGGCACTATAGTAGTCTGATTTCCAAAGGCCAAGTGGAATACCAGTGTGTGACCAAACCCTTAGAGAAGGAGCAAAGATAATTCACACAGGAATCATAATAAAATGCTGAGGACTGATCCCTAGCTAAAAACTACATTTGCTGTGAGGTAATGATTCATCAGTAGCAGAAGTGAGGGGGAAATGTATCTTTGCAGAGTAAAGGGGAGCTCTTAGGATAAAATTGGGGCCTCTTCCCAACTGAAGAAAACCGAACGTGCTGCTGAGTGCAGGGCTTTCCATGGCTTGCCCAGGTGAGCTGAGGGGAAGGGGCTACAGCAGTGCAACTCTATATTCTGCAGGTAATTCCATATTCTCCTGATGAATTCCATACACATTTTCTGTATAAATTTTGTTCAACAGAAGTCCAAGTCAGCTATATGCAGAAGCGGTAACCTTTCATTGTAGTTTCTCAGCAGGAACATACTGTAAGACAGACAGCTCATGCTGTGTCCCCAACAGACTTCAGTGATGACATTGGACCTTGAAAACTTTAAAATGTACCTGTTAACTGTATTGCTATTCTTTTTGATGAATTGCACTTGAAAGTAATTGCACTAACATGTAGTTATGTTTTTTAAATGCCTTTCAGATCCCACACATCCTCGTGCTGCATTTGCATCTTGTCTCATTCATCCCCAGTTATACAGAGTTTTCAGGCTGTAGCTGTCTTCTCAAACATTTCTAACTAGAGGTTCCTGTAGTATTAAAAACATGTTATGCCCTGGGCTTAGCTCAACTTTTGTGGAAAGTGATCATCTGGAAGTCAGGTTGAGCTCCAGCTGTGTCACATGGATTTTCCCTGCCTTCTGAAACGATCTGCTCCACTGCTTTGGAAGTTTCCGGGTCCTGTGAGCAGGGACTATCCAGTGCATCGCCGCTGCTATTGCAGCGCAGAGGGGAAGTGACGTCTGAGGGCTGATCCGCGGGCTTGACTGGAGCAGGGGGCAGGGGCATAGAAAGAGGAAGGTTCATCATGTAGAACACATTGCCCAGGCGTCGGGACACCTTTAAAGACAAAAGTACAATTGCAGCAGTTTCTTCTTGAGATAGTGTTAAAGCCATTAAATATCAAGGCTGACTGTCATGTAGCAACACCAAGGGCCTTCCAGGAGATCCCACTCATCTCAAAGGGTTAACTGTGGTTAACAAAAGTGAAAAAAAATCTCTTCCATTTTCCCTGTCTCATATTTTTCTAGGTCCAGGTTCTTGTGGCAGGAGCTTGGCAAAACCTAGCGTGGGAAATTGCCCAGCATGCAGGGCCTGACAGCAGGACCCTCTTGCTCTGTGGTGCTATAGCACCCATGGGACAGAGGGGAGGCAAACTGCCTGCTAGGAGTAGGGTAGGTGGTTTTAATGAGAGAAGAGCGAGAGCAAGGGGTTAAAGAAAAAGAACCAGGCAAAACCAGAAACGCATAGACAATTGATATTACTGGATGAAATGAAGAGCAGAAAGCTTTCAACATGGACAGCCTGCCTGTGAAACACGTACAATTATATTTCCAGAAAGACTGTAGAAACCTCTACGTGCTATGTTTTAAAAGCCAGTGGGACAGAAACGAGTATGTATCAGAGCACTTCTTAGCAGCTGGGAAGGGAAAGGAGGAGTGAAACTGAGTTGATTTGTCAAACACATCTTTTCCATGCCCAACCTCAGCCTAGTCTCTAGTGCTGTTGTATCATGACTCCAGTTCAAGTGTGTCAAACTGTCAGTCCTAAACCTCCCCTTAGTGTCTCCCTGTGTGCAGTTTAACACACAGAAAAGCGAGAGCAAACTATGCTGGAGTAGTTCTGTTTCTCCTAATATTACAGTAGTTGCCTTATCAGTGAGAAAATATGTGATTTAGTTTTGAAAAATTTCATCCTGTTGGATTTTGACTCGTGTCTCTGTGACTTGCCATCTTGGCATACATTTAATGATCATACCTGAGAGCGGATTTTTAATGCTGGTCCGAGTTTTAATCCCATTGTATCCAGGAGATGTTCCTCTGTTAGTAGTGGGAGGGTTTCTCCATCAATAGCGTGGTCTTTAAATACCTTATGAAATGACAAAACACATCATGGAGTGCTTAAAACACACTTCATCAGTTATAATTTTTAATGCATAATCCTGAAGCATAGACAGTAAAAGGGGTAAATAATTATTTTACTGGTTTATTTTTGTATTTATCTCCTAACTGCAGCATGAGGTCTGTTGTTCAGGTGTGTAGGTAGCAGCATGTTTTCCTGTAGTTTATCTAATTGTTCTTGGAAAGCGGGAATTTTGTAATGTTTCAATGTTACTTAGGGGTTTTTTTTTGGCGGGGGGTGTGGAAGTGATCAGCCTGCTACCAATGAAAGAATAGAATCATAGAATCATAGAATGTTAGGGGTTGGAAGGGACCTAGAAAGATCATTCAGTCCATCCCCCCCTGCCAGAGCAGTATCACCTTGACTAAGTCACCCAGGAACAGATCCAGGCGGGTCTTAAGTGTCTCCAGAGATGGAGACTCCACAACCTCCCTGGGCA
>JANHGL010023822.1:0-55328 GCA_024611195.1 Ceyx melanurus | reverse complement strand
CAGGGAGGTGGCGGTGGAACGGCTGCGGTGGGGCCGCCGCTGCCCTTCGGCCCCGGCCTGCGGGTAGCGTTACAGAGGGCGGTGGCGAAGGGAGGGCCCTGCGGTGCCCCGCTGGGGACGTGTCGGAGGACCCTCGGCCGGCAGCTGCATCACGACCCCGGAGCCGGCTGCGGGGAGGGCCCGGCGGCTTCTGTGCCTGTCCCGGGGCGCTCCGGTAGCGCTACTAATGGCTGGGACTCCCCAGTCCCCTCTGCAGGCCTGCCTCGTCACTCGCAGGTCTCTGCGCCCCACGGACACGGCTGCGGGAAGGTTCTGGAAGGTGCCGGCGGTTCCTGGCGGCACGAAAGGATCCCTTGCGGGCCGGCATTGCCGAGGCAGATGAAAGCAGGCGGCCAGTCAAGCCCCGCCGGGCCCGGGGCAGGGGACAATGATGTTGCTAAGTACCAGGAAGCGATAAGCAGGCGCGGGCACACGGTTGCGTGGCCCAGGGGTAATAAAGCAAGGGAAAGGCGGGGCGAGGTGAAGGGAGCCGCTGGTCTTGCGAAGGCCCCCGGCCTCCTCCGCCTTTCCTGGGCTCTTTCCTGCAATTCTCCATGGGGGTTCAGCCTTTTTTGCCAGTGGCTGGTTAGCTAACGCCTCTGACCCTGGCTGGCACTTTGCGTGAGGCTGCAGATCTTTCTGAGCCATGAGGATTAATGGCTGAAGCTCAGGCAGATCATGCATTTGACCTGAGGCATTTGCAGCCTTTTCTGCTCAGACACAAACTGCCCCGGTATTGTCTGAAGCTGTAACCATCCTTCGCATCTCCTTTGGTAACCGTGCACAGGACTGCAACCCTTGGAGAATGCCAGAGCCAAGGGCTTTTCCTCTTTGCCTAAATCGGAGGCAGAGCGGAGCTGTACTGTGGCAGTGGAATATGTCAAGAGGTGGCCAGTCTCTTTTTCCAAGGTTGACGCAACCCCAAGAGGGAAGCAGGAAGGGGAGGTGTGTATCTAGCAAGGTGTAAATACAGCTGGAAAAACAAAATATCTCAAAATATTATTTTACCCCAAGAGAAGCAGATGTTTTTAGAAACCTTGCAGTTTGAAGGTAGAAGGGTTGGTCCTGGCCTAGCAGTCTTTTCATGAAGGGTTGCAAGCCCTTTGGAGCTGGGCACTGTTTAGGGAGGCAAAGTTCACGGGCTTCTCACTCCTGTTGAGGAACAACTATGTTGTCTCCAGGCCTCCTGAACCTTGTTGTTGTACAAGTACCGTCAAAGCGAGTGACAGCACCGGGGAGGAGACTGAGACAAAGTAACTTGCTTCACTGGGTAATAAACCTGTGAGCAGCTGGACTTTGGATGAGCTAGCTGCTCCAGTGAGTGGAAGGTTTGCAGGCAAACACCATTTCTTGTTTACATGGGTGTGCTTGTAGCTGCCTCCCTGGCAGAGATGTCCAAAGGGACTCTCGAAGGGCAGGTTGTGGTAGCTGGAAAGACGTGTGTGGCAGTGGGAGGGTATGTGTCCCTCTGGCCTGTCTGCCTTGTCACCATGCTGAAGTTCAGTGAAATTGGGCTCCTCAGGCTTATGCTCTGGTAGCATTCAGCTTCAGAACTCCTTTGGAATCTACATTTTGCAGGAAGGAGTGATGTATTGCGTTTCAGCTCGCTCTGGGGCATAGCCACATGCCCCTTGGTGATGGTGAGCATGCAAATGGAGCAGTAAGGAGAGCAGGTGGGCTCACAGCCAAAGTGTCCCTTCTCTGTCCTGCTGCTTTTCTCTGGGTTGTGCTGAAGAATGGCTCCAGGCTCATCTTTTTCTGGATAGTTATGCCCAGTGGGAAAGAGCTGGAAGGCAGCCCAGGAACTGAAGCTTTCTCACCACCCCTGAAGGCTCTGCAGGGTCCTGGGGGCAGAAGCTCCAGCCTAGTTTCACCCTGGCCTTCCCCAGATTGGCTGCTCTCATTTTGCACCGTGATGGCACCAGGGGTCTTGGCCTCCTCTGTACCTCTTGGGAATGTTTTCATCCTGTTGGGGGATGTCAGGGAGGGCCTCCTGCCTTTGTGGCCTTCCTCCCTCTCTATCCTCAGCATTGTGCCAGCAGGACCCAGGGTGGTCAGCACAACACTGGAGGGAAATGCGGTCTCAGGGAACCCGGAGGTGAAGGTGCAGAAGCCACACCTGGTGGCATCACCATGGTTTGTGGGGCCATTACTGCTTCTTGCAGCTGCCATGGTGCTGCAGGCTTGGGGGGCTGCTGCTCCTCCAGCCCACAGGACCCGTCTGTGGTGCAGCTCTGGCCCTGACTCACCCACTTTCCTTCCCTGGTGTTGTTGGCAGCAGCTCCTGCGAGGAACGGAGGTGGTGAGTGGTGCAATATCCTGCCTTTGTGTATCCCAGCGCCCATGTCCCCCAGGCCGGGTGGGGGTGAAGGAGCCACTGTCCGCTGGAGGTGCTGCCCTTAGCTCTGCTGTTGCTCTGGGCCCCGCGCTTTGGAGTGGAAGGGCTGAGCCGGTCCCTGGCACACCACTGCCATTGTACTTGTCTGCCACATAACTTCTGGCTGAGCAGGGCCCTGGGGGAGATATTCTCTAGCAAAGGCCTCTACCCTCCCAGATGACAATAACCCTCAAGGGGGCCCGACCACTTCCTCCAAGCTCTGGAGAGCTGCGCAGCCTGGCAGGGACCTTCCTACGGGTAGAGGTTTTGCATGAACAAAAACCTCCCACTGCAGCCCTGGTGCTTGGCAGTGCCAGGGCCCTGCTGCTTGCTGGGACTCCAGCTCTCATCTTGGCTCCCCCACTTAACCCTTATGGTGCTGGGCTCCTGGTGAGCAGCATTGGCAGCTGCACAGGGAAGTTGGCTGTTTCTGCCTTAAAAATGCTCATGGGACATCTTTGGGGCAGTTGTCTCTGGGCATTTCCTTGGGCTGGGGAAAGGCAGAATGCTCTTGGTGTTCAGGACACAGGAGCAAAGGGAGCAGGACTCTCATTTTCTGTCCCGGGGCAGAAGTCACCTCCTTACCCTGCTGTGTGGTGCAATCATGATTCCATTTTGCCCCTTCGCTCATGGCCTGCCAGCAGGCAACCATTTTCCAGCACAGCAAGGGGAGCCAGAGCCACTGAGCCTTGCTGTGCCTGTGTTTACTGCTGTGCAGAGCCCCAAACCAGCTGCTGGTGTGCAGGGTGAGGTTAGAGGTTCACCCTATTCAGTTCAAGGCTGCTGGTGGCACACAAGCTGTTTGTGTCAGGAGCAGTCAAGACACACTCCAGGGCAGTGCAGATGGGCTGAGTGTTGCTTTGCTGGGCAGCAGACTCCATTCCTCCCTCTCAGTGCAATTGCTGTTGTGAGAAACTCTTGCACAGAGAGGCTCTGTCCTCACCCCCAGCACCTGTTACCCCTTGGCTTGTGCCTCGTATGGCCCTTCTGGTGCAGAGAGACTGTGCTCAGGGTGGCCACAACTGCAAGGGTACTAACTGGTTGGAAGCGTGTTTCCCTGCCAGTTTGTTTGCTTTCCATTGGGCGTGTTTCAGTTCGTGCTTAAGGCCAGCAAATTCCACCCACTGCCTGCTCACTATCACACAACACTCCTGTGCTGGTAAGCTTGTTCTCTCAGGCTGTGTCCTGGCTCTTTGCACCCCAGCCCTCTTCCCATGCTGGTCTTCTGCTCCCAGGGCTGAGTTAAGAGATTTCACATGTGCCACTTCAGCTCCTTCATGTCTCCCAAGGAACCCCAACCCCACCACTGCAAATTTGGGTCCCCAATTCCTTTGCAGTGTGGGCCTGCCTGCAGCATGTGCACAGGATGATGCCTCCCTTGCCAAGCTGAGCCTGGGGGGCACTTCCCTGCACCTTTGCAAGACCTCAGTGCCAGAGGGGACAGAGTTCAGTGTCCTTCAGGTTGTTGTGTCATGCATGTGAGACAATTTTCAGGTGGATTATCTGCAAGAACTGGAACTCAGGGGGTTCCATCTGAACAGGATGCAAAACTTCTTCACTGTTGAGGGTGCTGGAGATTGGCCCAGGCTGTCCATAGAAGTTGTGGAGTCTCCTCTGAAGAGATTCCCCACACCTCTCTGGAGTGCAGGTTGGATGGGCAAACCTTTCTCTTGCCATGTTTGAATCCCAAACTGCTTCTGCAGTGAACCTGTGTGATACAGCAGAAGGAAAGTTTCTGGAGAGATTCCAACCTCACCTCAACAATGCAATCCTGGGCCCCCTGCTCTGGGTGACCCTGCTGGCGCAGGGGGGTTAGATCTCCTGGGGTCCCTGACAACCCCATCATGGTGGGATTCTGTGAGAGAAGAACTCAGGAGACGTTTCCCCATGTAAATGTCACATGGTCCTGGAGCTGGGGAGAACAATGGTCATCCTCGATTGTCATCCTCTCAGAGCCTCAGCCAGGAGCAGGTACTACTTCTGAGATCTGTCCCAGATAACCAGTCCCATGCCAAACTTCCCGGGAAGTGCACGGCTACCCCAGCCAGTCTGCAGGCTCTGCGTGTGCTCCCATTCCAGTACGGACCAGCCATACCTGCGAGATGTGCCCCCAGCATCATGTCCTGGTCTCCCTAGCCGGTGGGAAAGGAGGCAGGTGGGGATGCTCCCGGTGCAAGATGCCCCATTCTGGTTCTGGGTGCCCCATTCCGGTGCAGGGTGCCCCATCCGTGCCCGCTGCCCGGGCCGCGCTCTCTCGTGGCAGCGCCCCCTGGGGGCAGGGACCCTGCCGCAGAACCCCCTGCCGGCAGAGCTCACGCTGCCCTCCCCTCCGCCCCCCTGTCGTTGGTAGACGCCGCCGCGATGCCTGATAGGAGTTGTAGTCGCGAGGTGGGAGGACTCGCTCTCCCGAAGTGCTCCGCGTCGCCGCCGTGGGTGCCGGTGCGGGCCTCTCGCCACAGCCGCCGCCGCTGCAGCCGCGTTGCTCTGAGTACCCCGGCCCGCCCGCCCTGCCGCCATGGGCTCCCTGCTCAGTCGGCGCATCGCGGGCGTGGAGGACATCGACATCCAGGCCAACTCGGCCTACCGCTACCCACCCAAGTCCGGTGAGGGACGCGGGGCCGCTCTCCTCAGCGCCGGGCCTTCGCTGGGCCCGCTGCCTCCCAGGCCGTCGCGAGGGGCACAGGCGTCGCGGGGAGCGGTCGGACCGCGGGGTGTCCAGGGGAGCGGGGTGCGGGAGGGGCCGTCACCAGCCGGGGCCAGGCTCTAGCTCTGCTCGGGACCCTGCCATCCCGGATTCGGGGCCTCCCTGGTGGAGACAGCCGATGGATGGTTCTTGGCTGAACCTACTGTCTAAGGCCGGCTCGGTGCCCCGTTTGAACTGAGCTGTCAGGATCCAGGAGGGCCGCGTTTTCTCAGTCTACTGCTCAAGCCATTGGTCCACTCCGCTGTCAGTGTCCGCGGCCACTCGGCTCCATCACTGCCCTTTGGTCTTGGCAGATGAGCAAGGTTTGACTTTTCTGCTCTGGAAAGAGGAGTACAGCAAGTCGGCAGCATGTAGCAAGTGGGCCATCTCCTGCTGGTAAAGAGGAAGTGATGATACAGTTCGGTGGGGACTTGGAAAGAAAATCAGATCTGGTGGAATATAGGATGGAAAAATTCCCACATGACAACCCTCTTTAACTCTTAAAATGGTAGTAGTTCTGACTTAGGAGCCATTGGACTGACATGGCCTACATGTGTGTTTATTTTCCAAAGGCAGATGTTCTGAGAACTCAAGAGTTGTCAGCAGTGCTGCTTTTGTAAAGGTGGGATGAGCTGGTGACTCACCTTCTTCTAAAGTGGCGTTTGAATTTGCCTGGTTTGGCTTGTTTAAAGAATTTTATGCTTCTCACAAAACAAGTCATCAGGGAAATTCAGCTGCTCTTTTCACCTACAGTATCCATTCGCTTACACATTTTTCTAAGTTTCTGCTCTGCCAGGGCTTCTAACAGGCAGGGTAAAAAGTTCTTAGACCAGCAGTTTGGGTTCAGACCCTCAGCTCTGGGTGCAGCATGGCCTTTCAGTTGGAGATTGAGTTCTGCCTGTGTCTGATGGCTTGCTGGCTGTGACAGCCTCAGAGCTGTGTGATGGAGGGAGCTGGGTCCCCCTGTTTTGTTTGGAGGGAGCACAAGGTTATATCAGAGTCCTGCCTTTAATACCCCTTGTCTTCTTGCAGGTTGGCCTTCAGCCAGAACGGTGGTGTGGGGGAGATGGAAGCGGGGGAACCTGTTCAGAAAAAATTCTTCAGTTGTACTGTCTTTCTTAGAAAATGTAACTCTTTTATAGGGGTGAGAACTTGTTTCTTATACTGCTAGGAAAGGCAGATATCACTGCTAGGTACCAACAGGGCTCTGCATGTCCCTTGGGTGGCTGGGGGCTCTCCCAGCATGGGAGCCTGGGTGGATGTGAGCTGTCTGCTAAGCTGTAGCTATGGCACCACGGGCCCTGCTGGTGATTTTCTTACAGCTTAGAGGTTGCACTTGATTTCACTTGATGTTTAGACAGGATTTTGGATGTGGACTAGGTGAGTTATAACCACTGTGTGCAATGAATATTAACCTTATTTCAAATGATCATCCTGTTTCTGTGCCATTGCAGTTACTGGGACTAGAAATTAATGGTATGGTGCCAATGTGCTTGCCAATGTAACCCTGTCACATGTGGGGTTGGGTTTGTGTGGTCCCGTGCGCCCTGGAAAGGGTCTGTTGACCTAGAGGCTGCCAAAGAGTGTTCCACACCTAGTACCTCCCTTGGAAAACTGAACAGTTAATTCTTTCAAGCAGCTGATTAAAGAAAAATATTTGGTATTTCCTTTAAAGGCTTTGGATACAATTAGATGGTTGTTAAATTAGTTTTCTATTGCATTTGCTTGTGCTTTTTCTGGAAGCACCCTGGCTTTAGGCTAGACCTCTCTTCACCTCCAGGTTTATCTAAGAAGGATCCATTTGACTTCAGGAGGGGAGAGGAGCTATTGGAGCTCGAGTTCATTCTAGGCAGAAGAAGAGGCCATGAGCACATCTGAGTTGGAGACTGAAGGAAGGTGACTAAACACCAGGACAGTGAGGGCTGTTTGGATGGCAACCCCCCTACTTCTTCAGGTGGAGCATGTTCAAAAGGACACTGTCCCTTCTCGTCCTACAGTCCTGAGTGTTTTTGTCTGGGGGCTGGAAAGATTGGCTCTGATGGTACAAAACCTGTCAGTGAGGACAACTGGAAGTGAGCTTGTGTGGTTTTATTTGATTTCAGGAAGCAAGCTGGAAGTAGTGCAGTAAGTTCTTGTGCTAAATGGTTGCTAATTATTTCTAACTCGATGCTGTCACTCTGAGCCCTGTACAGCCACTGCCTGCCTGCCTGGAGGAGACTAGTTCCCATCTCCTGGGTTAGGTGTTTGGATGTGTGCACTGAAATATGCACTGGAGTGCAGGCAGTCTCATGGCTGCTCAGGGATTAAGGACATAAGCACAAAATACAGGTATTCTGACTGAAAAGGAGTGTGGTTACTTTATGGGGTTGTACCAAGTGACAAGCACCTTCTTGAGTCACAGCTGGTTGCAAATGCAGCAGAGAATATTCAGTTCTTGGTTATTGACTTTTGATGTGGTTACTGCTGGGTCAGTCATGTGCTCTTTGGAGGATTGAGGAGGTTGTGGAATCCACCATGGTCCTTATGAGCCTAAGAGGAATTCACAGATTGTTTAACAGCTTTATTGCAGCTGTCATGCAGTTTTATAGTTAAAAATCTTCTAAAAATGTCCTGCTTGTTTCTCCAATGCTCTTGGTGTGGATCATTTGTGTTTCACCTCCTGCATCAGCTGAAATGCTGTAAGGTGACACCAGATTCCCTTCTCGGAACCTTCTTCCCTGATTACTTTTAACCTTTCTTGCTTGCTTTATGGAGACTGTGCTGGCATTGTGGATGTCTGACCAGCTGGAAAGGGGCTGGAGAAGGGCTCAGTTTGTACAGAAGAATTAGTACTGCCATGAAATGGGCTAAAAATGGCTAATCACAAGTAACAGTCATGATCTTCACTGTGCTTCTGTTCTGGAAGCAATAAAATGATCCGTGTTCTTGCATGCCGTCTCTTGGTGCCCCTATTGCTTTAGCAACCAACCAGTGAGCAACACACTGGTGTTTTCTGTAGCTCCTTCGTCAGCTCGTCTCTTGTTCCAGCAAGCTTCTCTGCAGTGGGGAGCAGGGCAGGGAGCATGTGCCCTT
Organism: Ceyx melanurus; assembly: GCA_024611195.1. NCBI lineage: Eukaryota > Metazoa > Chordata > Aves > Coraciiformes > Alcedinidae > Ceyx > Ceyx melanurus. The sequence continues at coordinate 47,157 of JANHGL010023822.1, read as the reverse complement.
GAGATGGCTTTTCTCTTCTGGAATAGGCTCTTGAAAGAGAATCTCTGGACATCTTGCAGAGGAAAAAAAGGAGGCCGGTTACTCCTCCCTAAATTGCTTTGTTGTTTGGGAATGGTGCTCTAATCAAAGAAAGATAGAGCACTTTTCAATAGGAGAACAACATCCAGAGTTGTACCCAGTGCATCACCTTGTTCTTGGCTCATGAGCCACCTGTACTATGACAGTGTAAAGACAGAAGCAAGTTCCTGTGCTCTGTGTGTAGCCTTCATTCCTCACCCACCCTGTGACGCACAGCAGAGCATTTGTCTCCGTTACTCCTGCTGGAGTTCTCCAGAGCTTTCAGCCCAACCCTGCTGGTGATGGGCACCTCCACCTGCCACTGACTGGAGCATTACCTGCCTGCCTTCTCCCCAGTACCCACCAGCACCAGACTGGAGTACTTATGAATCAAAAGCAGTTGTTTTTGCTATTTGTTTGTTGCTGTATTGTATTAACCCAGCTTAGAGCCATGTTCCTGTTTGCTGTGTGATCCTTTGTGGTGGCCCAGCAAGGACGGGCCATAGGGAAGATAAGATGGCCTCATCCACCTGCAGGGTTGTTTCAGGCTCAGGCTGTGTATGGGTCTGTGCTGTCAGTCTGTCCCTCAGCATGCCGTGGTGGAGTGTGTCTGGCTGAGTAATTAAAAGAGACTCAAATTTTATAACTCATTGTTAATTCTAATAATGGTGAGAAGCCCAGATGGACATCTAATTGCTTTCTGATAATGAACATTGTATGAAACAGCCCTTACTTTGATGGTGCTCTCTACTCTGTGCTCCTGGCCCTCGTAGGGTGCTGTGTCCCCAGCCCACATGTCATTTGTTCATCACATCCACGTGCTGGGTTTGCATGGTCAAAGGATTAGGACTCTGTCTTAGGGTTAGGGATAAATATTAATGTCTGGAGCAGTCTGGTGCTCAGTGCTGGTGAATTTGTGATAATAACCCCCCTACCACAATGTAAGGAGTTTCATGTCACTTGATGCCTTGGAGGAGCCTCAGGTTCCAGTTTGGTTTTATGTGGGACAAAATAACGTCAGATTTGGTCATTCTGGGTGTCCCAGTGGTTGTTTTCCAGCCAGAGTAAAGTTTTCCACCACCACAACTTCTAATCACAGCTTGTACTTCCTCTACCTTATAGCAGTGCCACACCACACGGTCGTGTTCACTTTTATATAATGCTTCCCTGTGTTTCATGGTGATTTAGTATGGAGAAGGAGAGCTGCAGTTTTTCTTTGCTCTGGCATTTTTCTCGTATTCTGTCCTGTTTATTTGTGCACAATTCTTTCTTTGTGAGTGCATTGCTGCATTTTGCTGGAGGATTTGTGTTTGTAGCAGTTCCATGGAGGGTTAATCAGCTCTTTTTTTTTTTTTTTTTTTTAATGTGCTTAGCTTCCCTCTTGTGTCTGTAGCCACAGAGCTCTGTGTAAAGCTGGTCTTGCAACACCTGCCTAAGGTTGTTTTATAGGCTGTGGGGACATGTGGGAACAGGGTTCAAGAGGCTGAAATACTAAAGCTGTCTTTGAAATGGAGTTGGAAACAGAACCTATAGGAAATAGAGAAAAGCCTTTTAGAGACAGAAATCCTACCAGTCTTGTGTTAGATGTGGGGTCATTACAGTGACTGGAAAAGAGGATATGTATTTTTTTCCTTCTGGAAGTTTCTTGGTCCTTTTAGTCCTTGGTGTGCCATTTAGAGAAGTGCTTTCTTAAAACATTTTGTCTCCAGTTTTGGCAAACTCTTGAGTTGTTTGTGACAGTGGTTGAGAGGAATAATGCGTAACTTTGGTCTTACCTTGAGAACTTCAGGTGTGGTTGTAGCAACTGGTTTCTGAAAGCTTGCAATAGAATGACTTTTTTTTTTTTAGCTGCTAAAAGCTGTTAGAAATTTGTGAGGACTGTTTGCTGCCATCCTTGTTTTGCTTCTGAGACCTTGTGTACATGGTGTCTTTTGCATCTGTTGCAGCACTGGCAGAGCCCGGAGATGTTATGCTTACCAAAGTGGATTTCCTCATGCTCTTTGTGACTGGCACTGACCAGGTTTCTTGTTTGCTCATGAAGGAAGTGCCTCTAGGGTAAAAAATAAAAGCCCTTCATATTGCGGGAGGTGACTTAGCAGGAAGATGAAGTCTTCAGTCTGAAGGTGGAATTGAAGCTGGGGTTCACAGTTAGACCAGTGCTGCTGTGTTGCAGGGGGTAATGTGCATTGGTGAGAAATCCTAACAGTTTGCTAGAAATCCCAGAATTAGTCCTTAGCAGAGCAAAGATAGCATGGCAGGTGCCTTGAACACGCTGGTTGCACGTCTTGTTGCAGTTGTATGAGGGAGGCCTTTTCACCCCAGGGTGCTGGTGAGGCTGCTTGGCGTGCGTGGGGTTCCAGTGCTGGCAAGCAGTCTTCCCCACTGGGACTCTGCACCCTCTGCATGTGGGATGCAGAGTTTCTGCCACAAAAAAAGCTTTGCTTTGAATTGTGGAATATGGATTTACTGAGGTGAGTCAAACCCCAGGGTGTCCTGTTTCTGGGATACCAGGGAGCTGTCTGACTCTGATCCCAGAAAATTATCTGCTGTGGTGCTGAGACGCCCTGCACAAAAGCGTTGTCTTCACAGTTAATGAGATAAAATGCTCCAAAAACACAGTCCTGCTGACCATATAAAATGCAAAACCTGTTGCTAAACCCCAGTGCTTATCATCCTTTCCTGAACCTTAGTATAAGCATAAACCACTGCAGCATATCTCAGGTGGAGAGGCTGTATCAAGCTTGCTGTGCTTGGAGTTTTTACATAGATGAGCGTTTTAATTTGTTGCTCCTGGGAGGAGTGGGCAAAGGTTGCCTGTCACCTGCAGCACCTGCATTTTGTTAGGGTGATTCTGTAGGACAGATTTGAGGTAGATTCTGGACCTGTGCTGGAGTTGATTGTTGTATCTGAAAAGAAGGATGTGTTTCTGTAATATAAACATCTGGATGCTTGTAAGATGAGCTCAGCTGCCATCCTCATGAAAGCACTGCTGTCTGTGCAGAGTAAGAGTCTTTCTTGAAGCATAAAAGAAAAAAGCTCTTAATGGGAAAACCAGAGCCATTGATGAAACCCCTTGCATTTCAGAGTAAATCATGCTTGCTCCTAGCTAAAGGGACTGCAAATCCTTTCCTAATGGCTCTGTAACCACTCAGATGGTTAGTTACTGCTGCTGTAATGACTCATTTTGAAACAAATTTTATGCTGTCTATGCATTGCACGCAGGGAAGAAAATGTACGTTTGGCTCAGTCCTTTCACCACGCACATGAAAACCCCCCTACTCTGAAAATTAAGGGAAATGGTTTGAGGTCTCTCCTGATGCTTATTTCTCTGAAATGGTAACTGCAAATTCATATTTGAGAGTGTTTTCCTGGCCAAACCCTAACAGTCTACGATTCTATTAATTCTTTCCAGAAGGAAGCTACATTTGTGGTGCTCTCATACACCTGAATTGATGTGGTTAATCCAGTGCCCCAGAATCCCAGTGGCCTTACACAAACTTCATTTCCTGAAAGCTGTATGTAAAGATGAACGAAACAAATCTGTGGTGAAGCTTTTGGAGCTGGTGTTCAGCTGAGTCAGTCCCAGGATTTAGCTCTTCCAGACGTCCATGTTTCTGCATTTAGAACTGCCAGTGTTAGTTCAGTTCAGCCTCAAGATGGATGGTCTCTAGCACTCTCAGTAAAGGTTTTGTGCAGTTCTTGCCCTAGGATATGGGAGTGAAAGAGGGGAGGGAAGGCAAACGTTGCCCAGTTCCTCTCTGCAGGGCTTTGCAGCATGCTTTTCAGCCTCACCTTTCTCTGAGCAGGTAGATGGTGTTTGTGGGACTGGGCTTCACACTGGAAGGTAGAGAAGAGAGGAAGCATTCTTCAGAACTGAGCAATAATGGAAAGAGCCAACTTACAGCTCCACGTCCCTTCTCTGGAAAGGAAATGCAGTGACCATCAGCAGTGCAGGGAAGGAGCAATTTTGTATTTGTGAATTAAAAACTGCCCAGACCAGCTGTTCTCTGGGAAACGCTCATTTAGAGAGTTGCTATTTATTATTTCCCTGTGTATTTTTTTTTTTTTTTTCTAGGAAACTACTTTGCAAGTCACTTCTTTATGGGAGGTGAGAAGTTTGACACCCCTCATCCCGAGGGCTACCTTTTTGGTGAGAACATGGATCTAAACTTCCTCGGGAATAGACCTGTTCAGGCAAGTTCCTCTGTGCTATTTTACCCTTTTGTTTTCTGCCTGTTTTGTAAAATCTTGTATGGGGCTTGTGGAAGACACTAGCATAGACCTGAGAAACCCTCGTTACTTAGGGAGTGTGATTCTGGTCCGAGGTACAAGAGGGTTCTCTGTGTCCCAGTTTGTTGGCTGCTATATCTCTTCAGAGGCAAGCAGAGTTTTTCTAAGAAGCAGCATTCACCTTCTTGGCTTATTTTCACTGAGGGCAGAAGGAAGAGCTAGTAGGAGGGGAAGGACAGGGACTCAGGAGCGCAGCTTTTGGGACTGATTCTGATTGCCTGCCTGAGCAAGTGTGAGACACTGCAGAGAGGTGAAGGCTGGGAAGCAGATCCACTCACAGAGCCTGAACTTCCCAGGGCTCCTGGGCATGTTGAATGCACTCCAACCAGTGTTCAGTGTGTGCTGTTCTCTGTGTAAATGAGTGGCCTGACTGAATGTAGGGCAGTGTTAAGACATATCTTGATACTTAACAATATTTGTTCCCTTGGTAGCCTAGCTGGGCTACTCAGAAAGTTTTTTCAATGGGAACATGGAGGTGTTTCTGGGATCACAGGTATCTTATGAGACTCTGAAGAGCTACCTGTTCAAGTGATTGGCTTGTTCTTCTGTTGTGAACAGGGACTAGCACTGTTGTGAGGAACAGAGAGGAATTTTGTGCAAGTGTTATGTTTGGGATTTCTTTTGCACTTCATCTGAGTAGCAGAATTAGGAAGAGGGACTTTAGGTGGCAGTTGTTCTGGACCTAACAGTGCTGTGCAGGCATGGGGATGCTCACCAGATACCTACACCATGTCTGCATGCCCTGTGCAGGACAGGGGTTAAAAGCTGGCCACTGCTCCTTTGCTCTGAGACCAGCAGAGCCACACAGGACTCTCACAAAAGCAGAAGCTCTTAGCTGAAGATTCCCCATGGCTGGAGGCACTAACCTGGCAGAGTTAAACTGCCTGTGTGTCTCAGCTTGGGTTTCCTTGCAGCCATCCCAGCATGGAATTTCATCAGGGGTGGGTGAGGATGCTGCTAGCACAGTGGGGTGTTTGCCAAGTAGGTTTAAGAGAGGGAGGCTGTCATGGTATGTAGCTTGCCTATGTAAAGTTTTGGCAGCTCGGATTAATCTTCAAGGAATAAACCACTTGAAGATAGAGCAGCAAAGCTGCTTTCTGCATATGGGCCGGGTTCTCCCTTTAGAGTATCTGAGGTCTTGACTGCTCTATGGAGAGCAGTGCTGCCAACCACAGTACTGAGCAGACAGGGTGCAAGGAAAGTGGCTGCTGCACTGTGACTTTTCTGCTGCATGCTGTGTCATAGGGTCTTCTGTGGCCTGGGCCTGTGGGTCAGGCACATTGTCCCTCAGGCTCTGGATATTGCCCCACCAATACATATCTGTGGCTTGAGGGGACAACACTGAAGGGTCGTGTCCAGGAGCTGCCCTGAAATTCAGCTGCACTAGCATTTGACTGCCCTTTTAGCACTCTTCATTTCTGAGGAAATGGGTATATCAGTGGTTCCTGGTTCTTCTCCATGTCAGTCACTCTCTACACCACTGCAGTGCATCCAGTACATATGTGTGTGGAAGACCCCGACCCTCATGGGGCTGTGTGGTGGCACTGTTGCTGGATACGCTTAGAGTGACCTTCTGCCTGGAAACCTGTCCCATAGTTCTGTACCTTTGTGTCATGATATTGCTCTGACTTGGAGCACGGCTGTGTCTCCACTCTGAGCACCTCTCAACCTTGGCAGTTGTGTGAGTGATTCAGCTTCAGGCTTTACTGACCAGATGGGATCCTGCTCCAGCAGGCACTCTTCAGCTGTACAGGTTGTGGTCATCACAGTAAGCAGTTTCTCACTGGAGCTTCTGTGTCCAGTAGGGAGTAATACAGTCTGAGCCATTATCATCCTTTATTTAAAGGACAATCAGTGAGAGAAGGTCTCTTGACTGGAGAATAGAATGAGGCTCTTGTCTCTTTTCCAGAACATTTGCCCTGTTGTTTCAGAATAAAGAGAGTTTCCCCCAGTAATCCAGGGCTTCAGTGTGCTGATTAGCAGTCAAGTCACTGTTTTTGTTCTGCAACACGCATGAAAGCACTGCATTTCTTCTTCTCAAGCTGGAGGTGATTTCTTTAGTGGAAATAAAAGCTTGCGAGAGCAAGGTTTTGCAGACGGAATTCAGGGTACAGAAAAAGGGCTTGTGAGAAGACACTTTCTTAAAGTAGGTACTCCGAATATGAGTTATTGCTGGGCCAGAGCAGGATTTTTACCCTGAAATATGCCTGATTTAGCTATAAATACAATTCTCTATTACTCTTCCTGGTGGCTGCTGTACTGAGTAGCTTCTAAGGTGGATGTTTCTTGGTTTTGGTAAATTGTATGCTACCTTTTATAGTATAGTAATAGGAGAATTATTTGCCTTTTTGTTCCAGTTTCCTTATGTAACTCCAGCTCCACATGAGCCAGTGAAGACACTGAGAAGTTTGGTGAATATCCGCAAAGACTCTCTCCGACTTGTGAGGTACTGTTGTTATATATGTTACCTCAGTCTTTCATCTTATTCAACCCAGTGGTCTGCCATACACAGCCAAATGTTATTTGATAATGTTTTTGAGAGCTGAATTCCAGGTCCTTATTGCTGGACGTGTGCAGAGGTTTCTGTGTTTCTTGTGATCCGAGTTTTCAGATGGTTTACATGCTTCGTGTCCCCAGACTTGAGCAATCTGTTTCCAAACAGGCCCAGCAATGTATGTGTCTCTACAGGGCAGACCAGAGTGGTAAACAAAGCCATGAAATCATCAGCATGAATGGAAGATACTAGTCAGGCCGATAAACCCTACAGACAGATTCCTTTCTGCATTCTTGTGCAAGGAGAAGCTTATAAAAAGCTTATTCTGGTGCAAGTCACAGACCAGGAAGAGGATTGGTCTTGAGTGAAACTTAGGCAGGTTTCTCCTGCAGCCTAGATCAAGTTTGGTCTTACCAGGATGCATTTGTTTAGGTGGCTTGTGTCCCCTGCACAGGGAAAGGAGGTATGGATCATCATGGAGATCTGTTGCCTTTCTCTGCTCTGCATGGAGATCTAACCAGCACTAGCTGGACAAATCACAACGGCCAATGCTTCAACCTGCAGCTGACCTCTCTCAAACAGATGGCTAAAGCCCAGGGGCCCAGCATACAGGGCTTTGTTTTGGTCCAAGCAGCTGGGCAGATGTCCAGGCTGAGCATTTCTCAGAGATCCTTGAGTCACTGAATTCTGCATTTCAGGCGCAGGGCTGGAGTACTGGCAGGGGCCCAACTGCAGCTCCCGGCCAAGGTAGTTCTGAGAGCGTGGCATAACGTCAGTAATTTGAGTCATAACCACACAAACCCCTCAGTTGGTTTTTATGTGAAAATAGAAGGGTTTTTTTTGTTTGTTGGTTTGATTTTGTTTTGGTTTTTTGTGTTTTTTTTCCTAATGGGCAATATGTATGGTTTCAAAACTGATTAAACAGGAGAAGAAGGAATAACTTCTGGAAAAAGTAACCGTCGATAAAGTGCTCTGAATGCTGTCTGGCTTTCTCAGCTAAAGGGTGAAATATATCCAGGATAACATCTATCAGAAATCACATGGGAAGTAGCTTTTTCACTGGGAGAGGCCTGGCTGTGAATGGAGGAGCTGTTGGGGTTTAGTATGTACAGTTGTGCCATTCTGCATGCTGTGGTTGCACATCCTATCCCCCCCCGGAGTTGCAGCTCTGGACTGTTTGAAATGCAGCGTCCACACACCCTGACAGCCTCTAGGTTTGTATCCCTCTAATTCCTGGTGCTGTCTGTCTCTCAGGCTTTTGTGCTGCTGCTGCATTAGTACTGGTGACACTGCCATTACGCTATTTAATTTTTTACTGAAATAGACTCAAAATTAGGTTTTAATTGCTAGTCTCCAAGGGCACATTCTGTCCTTTGCTTTTCTACTGTACTGGACTAGAGGCTTTTCCTTTCTCCCTCTGTGCACGTAGAGACACATTGTGCCCTCTCCAGCTTGGCTTATTTGCAACCAGTGATTGAGGCTTCCACATTCTTTCCAGAACTATTTAATTTACCACCTCCTCTGCCAAATAAAATGATACTGAGCTGTCTAGGTATAAATTCTGATGGTAAAATTGTCACAAGCTTTTTTGTTTTCCACATGTTTAATTGAAAATTTATAGTTCGCCTGTGAAGAGGATGCTGATCCATAATTCGGAGTGTAGGGCTTTAGGGAGGAATATGAAGAAATGTCCACTCTGGGCTTCTTGACCAGCTCTGACCAGACAAAATTCGGAGCTTTGCCAAATCCTGAATGTTTACAGCAGCTTTGGGGAGAAGCATTAAACCTGTGGCTATGTGGGATGTTGAAGTTCTCAGTCTTTGACACCTCGTGCAAATGCTTCATGTCTAGCAGGATGAGACTGCGAAGCTCAGAGGAGGGTAGCATGAGTTTTGCTGATAGCCACTAACAGAAAAAGACTCCCTCATGTCTGTATGGTGTCCCTCTTTTAGCCCTGGATTGGAGGCTTTATTTCACAGCCAAATCACTTGATGGGCTGGTACTGGCTGTTTACTCTTGCATTAAAACCACTTGCTATTGCAGGAGGAAAATCAACTCATGAGGCAATGTGCTTCATGGAAAAGGTGCATCCTGGGACAGCCTCTCTGCTTCAGCGTGGGCTTTGGCCTTCAGATAGCATCATGGAGCAACAGTGCTGAAAGAATCAGCAGCTCTAGTGGTTTGGGAATGTATCTGAAGCAGCAGCAATATAATGGAGAGTAGTGACACCATCCAGCATTTTGGAGAAGGGGGAAGATAGGGTCTGAGGACAGACCAGTAAGTCACTGGGTGAGAGAAGGGAAATCCCATCTCTTCCCTCTCCAGCACATCAGGGCTGATCTGGATCCTAGGTGCTTTTCATCCTGCTGTGGAGGTGGCAATGGTGAGAGTGCTGGGACTGCCTACTCTGCAACTTTGGGGAGTACTGAACTGTGTAGAGGTCTCTGAAGAACCCCCAAACAAGAAATCCTCCATTTGAGGGTGATCTTGGTTGTTGGACTCCAGGATCCCTTCCAACCCCTGACATCCTGGGATCCTTCCCATGAAAGTCAGTGCTGACAGTGATCTCAGCTTGCTTCATTTCTTGCCTTCTCTACCAATGTTGTAATGTGTATCTCACAACACTAAGTCAAGCAATACTTAGGATTTCTCCTGCATCTCTACTAAGTTGCTGGTCAAACTATTTAATCTCCTCAAAGGATGAAATTGGGTTCAACTCGACCTATTTCTATAAAATTGTCATGGCCGCTGTTACTGATGTTTTTATCTTTTAATTCTTTAACAGACAAACAAAAATTTCATGCATTTCTGTTGTTTTACCTAGAAGTGATGTCAGACCAGGTGGCCTCAGCTGCCTTGGTCATCCTGCTTTGCCTTTTTTGTCATCACACTGGATCAGCTCTTGGTTCTTGAAGGTGGTCGGTCTCTTCTGCTCTCTCCCTGTGCTCATGAAGACTGTGTGATTAACCTGGGAGCATGAGCCAAGGGCACACCTAGCACAGTCTACTGCTTCCTAAATTTGTGTATGCAGCTGTGGCCATCTCACATCAACACTGTCTGTAGGGATTGACTAAGTGTACACTGTAAACTTCAAGTGCAGGTGGAGACAGAAGAGCTCTTGAACCAGCTGAAGTACTCCTGAACCATCTCCTTGTTGCAAAGAAAGCAGGAATGCAAAATGCATGAGTTTGTTTTCCTGCTTCCCCAAAGTTCCATCCCACTGTTCCTGTACCTTAGGGTGGAAAGTGAGATGTCTCTGCCTTTCAATTTATGCACCAAGGTAGTCCTTGCTTGTTCCTTGGTCTGGCTACCAGCTGGCCCAGCTGCTTCTGCAGTCTTTCCTCACCTGAACTCCTTGCCATAGCACATATGGCAGATTATTTTAACCACCAGGACCAGGCATGTTGCAACAGGAAGATGTGTACAGAGCTGTGCTGTGGCATATAAGCACATGTCCCTCACTCTTTGCTTGAGTGATGCTGTTCCAGGCAGACAGGGCTCTAACTCTCTATTTCCCAGCAGATGCATCCTCCAGAAACCTTGTCTCCAGGCATTGCAGTTGGTAGTGGTCCCTCAGTGGTTTCCCAGGGCAACAGTTCTTTTCTGGGTTTAACCCTTTTTCTTCTAGAAAGGATGGAAGCACATTCTGAGTGCTGGCAGGGAGGTGCAGAGGTGAAGCTGGGAGCAGGAGGGTGATCGAAGAACCAGTATGCTTTGTGTGACTTCACTGAGTAGTCAAAACAGACAATAATTTTAGTCATGACCTGTTGCTTTTGTGTGATTTTCTCCCACGCCTCCCACCTCGCCCCCCAAATCCTCTCCCCTCAATATTTGGGGATTACAGGTGTCTAGAGCTGTGCTGTTGATCTCTAACACATGCGTGTGCTGGGCATCTCTATTTAATACCTGTTAGTTTACTCGGTGAATATCTGTCTGTGAATTGGCCTTCATTGTTGCTTGAAGGGATGCTGGTTTTTTCCACTTCTTCTGGAAGAAGTGGCAAGTGTATGGTGGCTTGTATCCTTCCCTGCCAGCCTCGGATCAATGGAGGGCAGCACAGCCAGAAACAATTTACAAAAGCTTGTGCTGCTCCTTTCTTGGATACAGGCAGCGCTTGTGAGTGGATTGTTACCATCTCTGTTCTTGGGTCAGTCCAGCACAAAATATTGATGCTGCCCCCATGTTTTTGAGGCAAACCTGCCTTGCTGGCCAGAATGTTTCTTGTTTACAGCTTTCAAATGCCATGATTTTGTTCTTTGAGTGCTACTAGCTTGTGTGAAAACACCATCTTGCTCTTTACTATATCTGGTATCAAGGGTGCTGCAGATGTTCACACTCTCGGGTCTTGGGTCTTGTCTTTTTTATACTAACACGTTGGGATTATTCTGGCTTGATCTGTTCTGACCTAGGAGAACCTCTGGCAAAAGTCTTGTTTGGAGCGATCGTCTTTCAGAGAAGAATGCCAAGTGTATGCTCTAGTGATTTGCTAGGGTTACACTGGTACAACTTGTGTGTTAGGTATTTGATTATACTGCTCTTAAATTTTATTTTACACCTTCTGCACTAAATCGCTGAGGCAGAACATTCCATTCTCATTCATTGGGTTGTTAAGTAAAACTCATGCTGGAATCCTCTTAATTAGGCAGCAGTTATTACATTCCAGTGAACTCTGTAAATAAGGATTCCCTTGACAGTTGAGATTGCATTATGGAGGGGTGCCTGGCCCATTGCTGGGGATTTTCAGCAGTGCAGCCTATTCATCGAGGCTGCTGAATGGAGTGGCCAACAGACCCTGTGAACTCTGAGATGGTGCCAGGCGTTCCCTGAGTAGCGCAGCTTTGACCCAGGCATCGTGGCAATTCAGGTGATGCCAGTAGATGAGCTGGGCAGCAAACAAGGTAGCATTGTGCACCTCTCAAAAGCACTCTGCACAGCTGAGTGATACCTACAGGCATGGGGTTTGAATTCCCATGGGAGATTCTGCCCTGCCATTGAATCACATCCATTCTCTCTGTCACTTTGTGCTTCAAGGCAGGGGAGATCTCATGATATGTTGGTTGCTGGTTCCAGGATCTTTCAGCATTTAAAAGGGGCTTATAAGAAAGATGGGGACAATCTTTTTTGTGAGGCATGTTGTGACAGGACAAAGGGGTGATGGTTTTAAACTAAAAGAAGGGAGATTTATTCTAGAGAAAGGACAGAAACTCACTACTCATCCATGGCTCTAGCTCACTGCCCTGGAGCTTGCTTCATATTACCTTCTTCATCAGATCTGTTACCTGCCTTTTCCAGTAGTAAGAAGTAGTAGTACAGGGCAGCAATAATCATGCAGTGGTATCCAGCTGTACAATAGCCCATAGCCAAGTTATGACTCACCTTCATGTTAACTGATATAAGATCTAAACTTGTGATGTTATCATGCATTTGTTATGCAGTTAAATGTGTTAATTTTTGTTCATACAATAAATGTGTGCAAACTTCAGTCATAAGCAGCATGAAGGTTCTGGTTGATGGTTCATACATTTAAAGGTGTTTGAAATTTGTGATCTGAATATCCTCTTCTTTGTGACACTGAAGCTACCTTTTTTTGAGCTTCAGGAGCTCTTTGAGTTACAGAAACCTTTTTGGTTTTTGTTGTGTGTTTGTTTTTTGGGTTTTGTGGGTTTTTGTTTGTTTGTTTGTTTGTTTTTTCCTGTCACACATAATTTCATTTACAGAATTAAAAGAATTAGGCTTTGAACTTCTCAGGCCCATTTTGTTTATTCTCAGGCAGGATTTGTTTAGCCCAAATAATGAGCCTAATTTGAAGATGTAAAAGGAAGGAGAATGTTTCTTCTTCTTAGTGTTTGATGTGCAAGAATTCACTTTCTTGTCTCATTTTGTGTCCTTGCACTGTAAGGTTGGGTGAGATCCCTCAACACTACCCTTACACAACTCATTTTAATAACTTCAGTCAAATCTTGGAAGAGCCTTCTTTAGAGGAAGGATTGGAAACCTGGGAAGTCCCAGCTGGAAGGCCTTGGTGCCTTGACATCCCAGAGCACCTGACTGGAGTACTCCTGTCCTGATTTCCAGAGTCATCTAGATGTTATCTCATAAATATATGTTCTAATCCTCTGTCATTGTCTTTTAGGTATAAAGATGATGTTGACAGTCCTACTGAGGAGAATGGGAAGCAGAAAGTCCTGTACAGCCTGGAGTTCACGTTTGATGCGGATGCCCGTGTTGCCATCACCATCTACTGCCAGGCAACGGAAGAGTTTGTTGGTGGCATGGCAGTGTAAGTCCTGGGCTTGTGGGCACGGGGAGGGGCAAACAGTAGCTGTCAAACAGTAAGCCTGTCAAACACCTCTCCTTAAATCACCCCCAAAGGCAGTGCTGCCACAGGTGGTTGGGAGGGAAATTTCTTCCTCTCCTGTTGTCTTTCATGTATTCTGATAGCATTGAATACTACTTTCACTTCCCTCCCCCACATAGTCAATACCTTCTCTTATTCAGTTTTTGGTTTGGTTTTTGGGTATGGTGAAACTATTCTGTGTGCAGCAGAGGACTGGAACTCATGGCTATATGCTTTTACAGCAGAATGTTCTCTGAAATGAAAAACAAACAAACAAACAAAAAACAAAAACAAAAAAAAAACAAACCAAAAAAACAAAGAACACACTTCCTTATTACCTGGTTTGGTTTTTTTTCAGATTACCTAACTCACTGCATTTCTGTGTTCCCTGTGATGGGAACATCTGAGCCACCAAAGTAAAGTTCAATCTGACATTTACATAGTGAATTAAGACCCACCCAAAATCCCTTTGGGGATGAGTGACCGCCTCCATGCAGGCTGTTGTGAGATGGTTCTCAGGATTTACCACCTGAAACCCTGCCTGTGTTTTTCCTGCCAGGTGCACATATTAGCCTTTGTCTAGCTGTAGGAAGAATGGTCAAAATGTCATCTCTGGAGTCTCTCTCATATCCTGCTGGTGCATTCCTACAGATTTCAAAACATTTTTATCTAAATCAGCATGTTTAAACCATTCCAATTGTCACTGAATCCTGTAAGACTATGAAAAGTTTCCTCTCTGCTTGAAGAGCTAAGGTGGCTGAAATGTGCTCTCCCTGGTGTGACTTGGGCACACGTGAGATGCCTGTACACTAGGGCAGCCTTCCCAAGTCCACGGGACAAAGAACTGTTGCTCAATGGGTAAGGGAAGACTCAGGCTGTAAAAGCTCTTGGCTTCCTCTGCTGAGAGGCTTTTGGCTGATCAGCAGCTCTGCACATGTAGTGCTGACAGCTTCTGCAGTAGTGCTCTGGGTTTGGGGGTGATCTTGGGTTCTATTGCAGAAGTTTCAGCAGGGAGGAAGATATATGACAAGTCATAAAATGGCTTATGTGTTTTATGCTCCACAGAAACATCTCACTAAAGAGAAATGGTGTATTTTTAGCAGTGAGATGGGCTCTGTGCTCCCATCCAGATGTGCATTCCTTCAAACTGGAGGATATCCCCATACAGATTTTTTGTTTAGACCCCTTCTCTTCTCCTCTTGAAGCTCATGGCTGTCTTGATTTTGGGGAAGTAATAAATTAGCTCATTTGAAGTGCTTGAAAAATCTCTCAGCAAACTCTGAAAATGCTTTCTCTATTTAGACCCATTTTTCCCCGAGTGGAGCTAAATGCAGCAGTATGCCTTAGAAATCCTGGTAAAATTTCCATGTTCTGTCTCTTGGGTCCTTAGGTTTCCTGTGAATTTAGTGCTAGTGAAGTGTTGGAATGGCAGCCTTGGAGATTGAAGTCCTCTTTTCCTAACACAGGTACAACGTGGAGAGGTGGCGAATGTCCCTTGTGCTGCCCTGCAGTGTCCTTTGGGTTTTGACCTGAGAGGGAAAAGTCTATGAGCTCATGGAGAATTGAGGGACTCTATGGCCAGGGTGGATGGGTTCACATTGCCAGGCTTCAGCCATGGCTTAAATCAGCAAGTCTTGTTTTAAATCTTGATTTTAATCTTGGTTTGCATATTCACTTGTTAGTTTACTTCAAAGGGGGCCTTTATTGTCACTGGTCAGTAACAATGCAATATCTGCATTTGCAGCACAGTGAAACTTCACATCAAACTCTGTGCTGTACAAAGACTTTAAGCTTGTAAAGAATATGCACATAGTTAAATTTTTTTTTTTTCAAACCCCTAGGGTTGCATTCTCTTATGTCACTGGCCTAAAAGAAAGTGATTCTAAAAAGAAAAGATACTTTTTTGATTTATTTTCTAAAGTTGTGTCTTGACCCTAGCAGTTTGGGGATGGAATTGCAACCAAATGACCTGAGAGCAGCAGTGCAGTGTTCTTGTTGGTTAAACTGTTCTGTATGAGACTCTTAAGAGACTCTCTTGTCAACTTGTGCTTTGAATAACAATTGCTTAACGGAAGTATAGTAGTTACTGAATATAACTAACTAACTGTTTCTGGGTAGCGTGTGTTTTCTGTAACTAGTAGCTCTCCTCTTAGAACTCTTGTTGATTGATTGGAGGAGGGAAACAGTCTCTGGTTCACTTAAGAACACAATTCCCTGAAATTTAGTGCCATGCGCTCAGCCAGTGACTGTCCCCAGTGCTGTTGTCTGCTCTTTAAAGCTTATGCAGCACTCAAGAACTACCTGATTGCTTTTTAAATTTCATTTCAACAAATTCCTTGATAGAGTTAATGAAATTTAACACGACAGTCAGCTTCAAAGAAATATTACTTAAAAAAACCCCAAACCAAAACAAACAAGAATTCTTTAATCCACCCTGCCCATGGTTCACCCAGAGAAGGATCTCTGTTCAGATGGCAGAGGAGAAGCCTTTGTTCATGAGCCTTACCTGCCTGTGCATGAAACCAGGATCAGCAGGCAGCGGCCGTTGCCTCGCTAATGATTTGTAGCTGACAACACTGTGCTGTTCTGCTAGGGTGACAGCAGCCCCCAGTGCACTCAACCTTTACATCCAAAGTCAAAGCACGCAGATTCAGCTCTAGCTTCCACTGCTGGCCTTTGATTTAATAAGCTCTGCTTTAATTTCTCCACAGTATAGGAACGATGAACTGTGTCTCTGCTCTGGAGTTTTTGGACAATAAATATCATAGAAGGGGGGGTGGGGGGGTGGGAGGTGCTGCACCAGAAACCAGGGAACCTTTTGGAAGGCATGATCCTGATTTCATGCAGATGTGTAGGTAATAAGGGCTGGGGGAAGTGAGGTACAAATACAGACTTTATAAGCTGCTTTAATGCAACCCAGGCTATTTTTCCATGTGGAAGTGGCTCATGAAGCACGTCTTGGGGCTAGTGCAGCTGCCTAAAGTAGGCACCTCTGCTTTGCTGGATTTGCTGCCTGCTAGTAAAACCTTTTGAAGCTCTGATTTCAGCTTTGCAATGCAATTCTGAAAGGACGGTGCTATAATTACTTTGATTTATTATTTTGAAATTCTAGTGGGGAAAAAAAAAATCTGGCTTACATTCATAGAGCTCTGAGTGGAGTGAGTGCATTTTTAGTGCAGTAATAAGAATGCAGCTTCCCTCTGCCTGGGCTGGTAGTTTTTCCTTTTTCTCCATTTCTTTTGGTGCTAACAGCTACATTCAAGGAAGAAGCACATGCAAAAGCAGCACTGTGTATAAATTATAAACTTTTTCTATTGCTGTGCCCAGCATTTGACTGGGAAGAAGATGCTATTAAAAACATTTTTTTTTCCACTCTCTTAAATTCATGCTAAATCCTAGAATGGGAGAAACTTTCTGGACCCCTGTCAAAGGCAGAAATTTTCTCCTTAATCCCCACCCTGCAGCATGTCTCCTTAGAACTGCTGAACAAGTTATTTTGCTTCTCTGCTGAAACAACCACTGATCCTGATAGTATCAGCACTCCTGCTTTTGTGAAACTCCTGTTAGGAATGTGTGATCTTACTTGGAGTGAGAGGAGGGAGGAGAGGGAAGGTGGCTCTCCCTGAGCAGAGGCATTGCTTGTTGCAGAACCTCTCCCCTGCTCACTGAGAGCTGCAGCACTGTATGTCAGGGACCTGCCTTCTGGGCTAGCTGGTCCCCATCACCAAAGGGAAGCCTTTCTCCTGGAGTTGTGTGGGTTCCATTTAAAAGCCACTGGCTTTATCAGGATGTGCTGCCTGCCCTTACCTGTCTCAAAGGAGTGTTCAGCAGACTTTCCCAGGTAATTGTGCTGGGAGATGCACTTGGCTACATCATTTCCCGGCCAAGATCTGCTGCCTTCCTCTTGCCCTGAACCATTGAACTCTGAGATTCATGGTGAGCTGTATTGTCACCACTGTGGGACTGCAGTGGACCAGTAAAGTCTGGAGAAGGTGAATATGTGGCTATTGGTGATTGTAGAGGTGTCTGGGAAGATACCCAGCACTTTCTGGTGCTAGTGCAGGTATCTGTAGAAGCATCTTGAACAAAATGGGAATTAATTTAAATCTAGAGGGGACTGCTGCTCTCACCTTCTGAGTATCTTTTTGTCAAGTTACTTTGTGGTGAGCCTGAAGACTCTTCAGAGTAAAACACTAGTTCTCAGAGAACCGGCTGGTGCATTACCCCAAGGGTAACAGAGACCAGATCTGCCTGTGTCCAGAGTCTCTTCTATGTCATGGAATTAGTGGTAGTTAGCCTCAGAACAGCTCAAGATGCCCAATATCCTCAGTTGTATTTATTTTTTTATGTTTGTGTCCAATTTCCTTGGTTTTAGAAATGGGCAAACGGTTC
Organism: Ceyx melanurus; assembly: GCA_024611195.1. NCBI lineage: Eukaryota > Metazoa > Chordata > Aves > Coraciiformes > Alcedinidae > Ceyx > Ceyx melanurus. The sequence goes on along the minus strand of JANHGL010023822.1, from coordinate 29,587 downwards.
TACTGTACTTCTGTTTCCTGTGGCAGCTCCCCCAGTGAGCTTTAGCAAATGTCTTCCCCAAGCATCTGCTCTCATCTTTCGTTGGTGGTGGGTGTGTTTCTGGGGAGCTGGTCTGAGATCTGGCTGGTTTGGAGTGAGTGATATTTCTGTCTGTCCTTTCCTCTGGTTTCAGTTTTTGGGCAGCTGGGTAGGAAGCAGGAAATCCCTCTCTGGGGAAATAATGGTAAAATTTCACTGCTCACCCGTGAGGACAAGGCTTGTATTGCTCAGTGTCACTGAGAAACAGCAGTACATGTCATCTTAAAAGATATCCTACATCCAAAGAGAAATTTGCTGTTAGAATCCATGATGCTAACTGGGGTGTAAGACTAACCAGCCAGAGAGACAACTCCATGTCTGTGGTAGAGGTAATTGGCACATGCAGCAGGGAAGGGTTCTGCCATCTCAGCCAAGGGCAGCCAGGATGGGCTCTGTCTAAATTGCATGAGGATCTTTACTTTAGCTTATGGGAGGCCCACACATGCAGGTGTAAAAGCTCTATGTTGACTACTTGCCAGTGATTGCCCCTGCATGTAAATTCCCCTTGGGAAATGAAGGTCTTCCCCATCACATTTCCGTGGCCAGGCTGGCAGTGCTCCTCTGTAGCTCCTTGAGACTAGCTGAATGACTCCCAGTTGGTAGCCTGCCTTCTCTTGCAGGAACTGGTTCAGGTGTTTGTACCCTCAGGTGCCTTTGAGGGTTTAGGTTTAGGAGATAGGGGCTTTTTTTGGAGCAGAGATGTTCATGTTCTCCTTTTATGTGTGTTCTATGAATGCATCCTCTTCTCTGGCAACAGCCTTGATGTGCCTGCTATTAGGCTGTTCCTGGGAAGGCCCTGGGGACTTTTCCAGCTGTAGGTATCCTGCTGACTAGCAGGAAGGAGAGTGTAGTTAAAACACAAAAGCAGTGATTGTTTCCTCGGGGGAAGGAGTCAAACCAGCTCTGTAGCTGGAAGCACTTAAAACATCCAGTGCTCAAGACATGAGCAATCTGGGCTGGTCAGGAACTGGTGATAAATACGAGAGGTTTGAGTTTTGCAGCCCATGCTTATGAAAAAAATCTTCCTCTTTAGACAGAAAAGGTTCTTTTTCCATATCCTAGTAATGTTGCCAAGCTCTATTTTCTCATTATAAAGAATAAAAACACTGAAAATAGGTCAGTCTGGCTTTATAATCCCAACCCCTTTTTCAGGACTTTGATGTTTGTGTTGCTGATACACAAATGGGTAGTGGATGTTTATTTTTTAAAAAAAAAAAAAAAAGAAAAGAAAACCCCCTCATTTCTTTGTTTTGCAATGCCTGCTACACTCATCACAAGCGTCCTACTGCAGTCTTTTAAGCTAAGGGTGGATGGGTGGACGTGACACTGCAATGATTATCCATTCTGCCTGCATGTGGAAGTTGGAATAGTTGGTTAAACAAATGAGATACAGCTGAAAGGGGTAGCTCGGCGCATGGCTGTTTCCACTGGGGCTTGCACAGGAGAAGCAGAGGCACTCAGATATTCCTTTGGTTATTTAATAGCCTCTGTCTATTCAGGGCCTTTAAAAGGTGCTCTTGCTGCTTTTGGCTGTGGACTATGGTGATTAATAGGAATTCTTTGTGTAGAGAGATTTCTTCTGCATGAAGAAAGTGGAGGCAAGTTCTGTTTCTCGCTCGGCGCAAGCCTTTACAGCCACAGCCTGCTTTGATCCAGGCAGACACCAGGCCCCAAGGGAAGGCTGTAGTGTGCAAAGTTCACAGGCTGCAGAACTGAATTCTATACATTGCACCAAGCAGACCAACCCTCTGTCTTTAATAAGAGCTCTGGCCTTTGTGCCTCTCCGTGTAGCTGTTGTGTAAGCTGCAGCTTCAAAGCCTGCTGGAGTTGTGAGCATGGTGCTTTCAGCAGCTGAAGGCAGACTCCGCAGGTGCTGGAGTGTGATATGGGCAGCAGGGTGTTTGATTCCTTCTGGTCTGGAGTGGAAACTTCGTCATGGGAGGAAGCAAGAGGGGAGAAGCAGACTGGTAGGGACTGCAGCGCACCAACTTAGCACCTAGCTAACCCCCAAACTCTGTATGAGAGCCTCTCTGGGTTGGATCTTGCCTAATTCTGACTGATGCCCAAGGCTATGGCCAGCTTATATTTTGGTGGTCTTTATAAATAAAATTAACTTTGAATTGAGACATTTGTTCAACTTCCCTCTTCTGCAAAAGCTCAGTTGTGAGATCCTGGCCCAAAACGAAAGGGGTGTGTGTGGGGTGGGAGAGAGAGGGGGGGCCGCTATGCTTGTTCCACATCAACTCTTGACCCCTTGGAACACCGAAAGATCAGGATGAGCTCCTGACATATAAGAGGACATGTAGCCTGTCAGGCAGTCACAGCCTGCAGCAGTGAAATAATTTGTTCCCAATCACACTGTAAAGCTCTCGTGTAACTCTTCCTTGTCCTTGGTTCACTGCAAATTGCCATGCAATGTGCATAGCTAGTACTAAAGAAAGAGGACTCTTATTTTGTACATAGGTTCTTCTAGGCACAGACTGTCTCTCAGCCCTTAATAGTAAAAAAACGTACCCTGGAGCAACATTGCTATGTGCATCTTGTTTGTCTCTGAGGAACCGTGTCTGAGCAGGGCTCTTCTAACTCTGAGGCTGTCTGGGATCCTTCCTTGGTCAGGAGTCCCAGTGTGCCATCTTCTGACTATGCACAACAGCCCCAGTGCCCAGCGGAGCTGAGTGTTTGGAACAGAGCACTGAAAGAGTCTGCACAAGTTGGGACTGGTGACTTGCTGAGAACTTCCCTGGGCACTGATCAAGGATGAGCGCCCCCACGCATTCATGTGTCTCCAGTGAGCATGTAGCAACAGAAATTTAACTCTGCTGAGCCAGGGGTTCCTGAATTGTGCCACTGGTAGCTTGGGAGCTACTTAGTCTGTTAGTCTGACAGGTGCTTGGTAGCAAGTCTGGACTGTGTACAAGGAGAAGCCTGTGTGAGCAGGGCAAGCCACCTTAATATTTTTGTCATGCAGAAAATCTATGTACGTGGTTTATTTTCTCAGGGGTAGTGGGAGCAGCAAGTCTGTGTGTGTGTATTGTTCTACTCTACCCTCCTTGGAACAGCATTACTTGTTTTCTTCTTGTAAACTGTTTTGGGCTTCTGGTGCTATAAGTTCAGGTCATCTAGCCTTCCTGGCACTCATCATCAGCAAGTTTACATCACTTCCCCAGTACTGCTGTGGTGCATGTCATCAAAGCAGTCTCTGATCTTAACTTTTTACTCTGCACTTTATTTCCAATAGGTTCATGACTTGCTGTCACCTTAATTAAGTCACTCTTCCTTCCCCTGCTATCCCAGCTGTAGAATTGTGCCTCTCTGCAGAGCTGGGAAGCTTTGAGAGCACCACAACAAGAGCTAGATACAGCCTTGCTCTATTCACAACTCAGTAAATAAAACTTCACTCAATTGCTTGCTGTGTAATTCACACATAAAAGACCTGTCATTCTGATCTCCCCCACATCATGCTTTAAATGGAAAGGATGGATTGAGACCTTCTAGTACAGCAGCACGATTTCAGCGTGGTGCGGAATGGTCTTTGAGGGTAATTTATTGTCATTAATAACACAATGCAACTGCCTTGGCAGGAGCACACATGATGAATTTGGCCTTCATCATGGCCTTCCAGAATTTAGCATAGATCTTGTGATACTTGGTAAGCCTTCTGTCTCCTCAGAGGGTACAGGAACTACACTAGCTTTCCAGATAAAGGCAGCAGCAGTGAGGAGCCTGGTTTTTCTCCTCAAATTTGAGAGAAATTAATAAATATTAATCATATTCTGGTATCCAGGTTCATATACCTTCAGCTGCAAAGTGTTTCCTAAGCATGGTGCTTGAAGTCCATGTGTTACAGTGGTGGCCTGGCCTGGAGAGCACCCTGCTGTCTCCTGCAGTCGAGCAGCAGTGTAGCTTTTTGAGTGTAAAGTTTCCACAGGATCACTTAAAGCTGAGTTCTAAGGTTCATACATAGCTTCTCTAATCACCTCTGCCATCCTCCATCCCAGTTCTTCACATCTCTGAAGTGATGCTCAGTTCTGCAGTTCCTGATTTACTCGACTAGCTTTTCCTAGTTTTTGCCTCATCCTCTCCAGAAGTGAGCTGCTCAGTCCTCTTTCTCCTTGCTTACAAAACCCAGAAGACATTTCCTTTGGTGGAGAAAAGCTTGGTATTGCTATCCCCTTCTGGTGTCCTGCACTCCTCTAAGTGTGCTTACATCAGAGGAACTTGGAGCCTTCCAACCTCTGCTTACATGCCTGGTGATGTGTAAGCTGTGCCTGTCTTTCAAAACAGCTGAAAGTTCTCAAAAGTAGAGAATCCTGTTTGTTTTTCAAAGAAAGATTCTCTTTGCATCTGTGCACACTCTGTGTTCTGCTTGACAGGGCTCTGTACTGAATTAGCCATGCCATACACCTCAATCTTCTCTGGTGGTGTGTCCCTTGCAGGGCTGGCAGTAGTATTGCCCATGTTATTGAGAAACAATCTGAAGAATCTGAGGAGCTGGTTCTTGGGGGATCCTCTGTGATATCCCAGGCTGAATTAAGGAAAAACTCAGCCTGGAGTTCCTAGTGCTCATGTGACACCTGTCCCTGGACTGCCTGTTTGATCAAGAACAGTGGCAATCAAGTTTGAACAGTCAACAAGGCTTCATAGCCATTCAGTGTGCAATGGCTGGATTCCAGGGCTCTTGCAGTCTCACCTTGTGAAGTTCTGCTTAAGAAGTGATGGATAGTGTGCAGAAGAGATAACATCCAATTGCTGTGACTGGCTGTTAAAGTCTTTCTTGTAGAGCTGAGTGAGACCTGCCTCATCACTGTGCTGGAGGAGGTGGTGGTTTCTGCAGCATAAGCCTCTTGGGCAAGGGATCTCTCACTTTCTTTCCATTTTGTGAACATGCTCTGAACACAATTGATAGCTTGACAACAAAGGCTTTGGTGGTGAAAACAGCTTCAGATCTTCCTAACCTGCTTTGTAGTTTTCAGTTTCCTCTCCTGTGCCAGATGGGCTTAGTGAGAGGCTCTGCACATCCAGCTCAGAAATCACCCTCCAGAAAGGAGTGAAACTTTCCATCACCATCCATACTGACAGTCAGCGAGCAGTGAAACGTCTGTTTTGGGGCAGACAGTGCCGGGTGGGCTCTGGGTGCAGCAGATGGTTGAAAGTTGCTGTGGTCCTATTCCAGACATGTTCATCCCAGCCTGGCTGTGATGGTATTTCAGTGCAGGGTCGCAAGACACTGGGAGAATTGTGACTCATTTTTAGGTAGCTGGGGTAGAGGGAGGTTGGTGACTCTTTGGTGGTCCTGGTAGCCCTGCAACACCTCTGAGGAAGCAGAGGTTTCCTGGGTTACCTGCAGAAAATAAGACTCTGTGCTGGGCTGAAGGCCAGCATTGCCTAGGCCCTGGATTTAGTGATCTAGCCTTTGCCAGACTGCTGCACCCCACTGTAATCCTTTGACACCCAGTGTTTCCAGGCAGGTCAGTATGGATCCAATCAGACCTTGCCTGTCTGCACTGCTTCCTCTCCCCTACGCTCACCTTCTTGCTTTGACCACTCCCCACTGAATGGCTGCCAGCCTCTGCCAGCTCTGCCTCTTAGAGCTGCCACTTGTGATTCCTGAGTGAATAAATGAGAGCCTAGCAAAGAGCAAGCATTTGTTACAGCAAGTTTTCTTCCCCCCTCCACTTTCTTCAGATACAGCACAAAGAACCCCTCTCTGCAGTCGGAGACGGTCCATTACAAGAGAGGGGTAAGCCAGCAGTTCTCCCTGCCTTCCTTCAAGATTGATTTCTCAGACTGGAAGGATGATGAGGTAAGTCTCTTCTCAGTGTCCCCTCCTTTCCACAACGCTGTTGTTCCAGAAGAACCAAGTTATCTTTCCCAGCTGTCGTGATTGTTTTGTGGGTGTGAGACACTGGGGCCCTGGGAGGAGCAGGTATGAACACTGTGAACTTGGCAGGTACATGAGGCAAACAGGGAAGAAACGCAAAGAATTGACTTTTGATAGCTCTGATCACCTGGCATTCCAACATCTCGTTTAGGAGGGAGTCTTCAGGGATTGGCACTGGAGCTTTTCCTGGAGGAACTCACCTCTCCTCAGCATTCTGGTCCCTGTCACAGATTCACAGATTCACAGATATTAGGGTTCATGATATCAGCCAAAGAGTTTGTGGGGGACTAAATGTTTGTCTTGATTTCTGTGCTTTGGTGTTTCTTTAGGGTTTCTTTTTGGTTTATATGGCTGATCCTCTAGAACAGTGGGTCTCCAAAGTGAGATGCATGAAAGGTGATTTATTGCAGTGCAGGAAGAACTTCAGCAGTACTTATATGTATCTTTTAAATATACATACATACATTGGGAGTAAGTGCTCAGAATATTTCACTGATGGGACAAATAATCAAACTGGTTTGGAGACCACTGCTCCTGTTTAAGGGCCAAGTCCTGTGTTATTATCTGTAGCAGTCCAGCACTGTGGGGGGATATTCTCCCTTCCAGGGCAGATTCACACTCATGCAATAATGCTGAATAAGGCAATGCCTCCTTTAAGTTTAACCCATAAATGCAGACAGCAAGGGCTTGGTTTTAAATTAAGCTCTGTGGCTTTTACTACATAGCAAGATTTGTGGAGTCCTATTCATTTTGGTGTCTTTGCAGAATTCCAACTCTCTGCTTCTTAAGCCTCTGAGCTTTGACCCAAGCACTTCCCCTGCACATGCTGAAGGGCAGGGAAGCCTTGATCTTCCCCCTGCTCTGAGCAGAATTGCTGTAAATGATTTCTGCTGAAGAGGAGTCAGTGTGTAGCTATTGCTAATATATTTGTTCCTACGGATCCCTTTCCCGGGTCAATGCTGATACCACGCTCATTTCCTGACCCAGGCCTGTCTAAGAGTATTGTGTATGTGAATCTTGGTAGATAACTCTACCTATTAAAAAACAACAACAACAAAAAGATAACTCCTACCTATTTAAAAGGAAAAAAAAAAGGAAAAAAAAAGTAATCTTTCATGTATTTTGAAAAGATTGAATAGCTATTGTCTAGAAGTTATAGTTATAACTATAATCAGTCCCGTGCCTTAACAAATGCTGTGGTGGTTACCAAGGGCCTACAGAGTCTGGTCTCCTGATGTCTTGGCTTCTCTGCCAATATATGATTTCACAAGTTCAGTCTAAGCTGGAAGAGCTGCTTTTCAATCCCTTCTGTCATCTGAGAGAGCTGAAGAATAGAAGCTCACATCCCTTTCTTCTTAAAGAACTGAGAAGCTTGATTTTCACTTTTGTTCCTGCCAGCTAGGTTTTAACTCGAGTACTAAAGTCATGTCCCTTTGACAGCTTAAAGGGAGAAATGCTGCAGAAGTAAGACTCTAGCTCCCTTGGCTTGGTTCTGCTGCACCCACTGTCACCTCTTTTTTCATTGGTGTTCCTGGGAGCTCTGGTTGTGGAGAAAATATGGAACAAGCACTGCAATTCAGAAGAGTTTCTTCTCCCATTTTGGCTTTGTGTGCATAACAGTCCTTGTCCTTTCAAGTCCAGTAAAATGTATATGGCCAAATCCTCTTAACTGGCCGCCAAGACACAGCCCTTTTATCTGAGTGTTACCACTCAGCTCTGTACAACTTCAGATTGCTTTCCAGCTTTGTTAATGGGGTTTTCAAAAAAAATCTACCTCATATTTTTGCTCAGTGCAGTACTCACATGTGACATAGTTCTTGCCTGGCCAACAGAAGGGAAAATAATGTTACGTCAGGTTGTTGTGTGGAAGACTATAAAAGTTTACCGTGTCTTTGTAATATGCTGGTTTGCTTGCAAGCTATAGTGTATAGCTTGTGTTGAGACAGTTGTTTTCAGATCCCTGAAAACAAATGTGGAATGAAGCCTAAAGATGCCTTTTGTTTGAGAACGTCAAAGTTTATATCGTGAAGCCACCACAATTCTGTGATGTGACTTTCCCTTCAAACTGACAAACAGTAACTGTTGTCATACGGCAATAAATCAGAGCAGGAAGCAGAGCAAAACCTTAACCTTCTTTCAGTGATTTTAATCAATTGTCCCCAGTGACTTTTCCCTCTGTGGCATGCCATAATGGTTCAAAAATGCAAGCTGGAAAACAGTGGCTCAATGAGCCTCTTCTGGAACAAATATTGAGAGGTTAAATGAGATTTTTATGTTAACACTGCTGTTTTGGAAAGAGAAGAGATCCTGGTAGTGTAAAGGAGGAATAAAATGTAAACCCATCACAGAGAGGATGAAAATCGATATCCCTCAGGTTTGCTGACTAGTGAGGTGAAGCCATGGGGTCTTCCAGCACATGCTGCCTGTTTGAAATCAGGAATCTGAACAGCTCTGTATGTGTAACAAAGCTTTGTTATGTAGCTAAGAGTTGCTTCTAGAAAATGCTGCAGAAGCTGAATGGCCCCAAAGGCATGAAACCTACATGAGGAGCGTGCATCTAGGGACAGAAAAGCAGTGGCCCTGCAATTCTCTCTTCCCCCTACACCTTCTGTGGAAGGTTGGTGAGCTGAACTAGGGATATCATATCACGATGTACTGTGGCACTAGGTATAGTTTGAGAACCTTGTCCTACTACAAATCACTCAGGAGTCTTTTAGGATATATTAATTAGTGAGAATTAAATGTTATATGAAATGCAAATGGGGATCCCTTGCTTTGCTAGCCACAGCTGGTGTTCAGTGCCATGTCAGTTTGTATACATTGTCGTTATTCTGCTTGACTCCCTGCTGGTGCCTGAAGTTTAAATCCTGCTGCTCTCTCATTGTGTGAGAGCAGTGGCTGGAGACCTGTCAGAAGGGGCCTTCACTCCTCTGATGCTAACACTGTCCCGAGCGTTGTCTTCAGGCAAGCCCACTGTGTGTTGTCCAACCTCATCTCACTTCTTTCCCTCAGCTGAACTTTGACTTGGATCGTGGCGTGTTCCCTGTGGTCATCCGAGCAGTGGTGGATGAAGGAGATGGTAAGTGTAGTGCTGTGCTCCCTTGGCCTTCTTCTAGCTCTCTGTGACTTCGTGTCACCTCCTTCAGCAATCATAAAAACATTTTACTTGTACCAAAGCTTGAGGAGACTTTCCAGAATAAAAGCATTTCATGGGCTCACCTTCACAGTATTAAAATGGCCCAGCTAACCATGGGTTCTTACATAACAACACGCTTTTGAAAATCCCTCCATTTTTTACAGGAAAACTCCTCAGAATGAGGGTCAGCAATGAAAAGGGTCCAAGGAAGTCACATTTTCTCCAAAAATGGAGGCTGCTGTGGTCAGCAGGACCAGCATTTCACGTCTGCATTTTGTAACATTTTGTGCAAAATTTCAGAACAATTAGAAAAGAAAAAAATCCCTTGTTGATTGCATTGGTTGGTGCAGTCACTTGCTCGGTTCTTATGTTGTAGATGTGGAAGTTCCCAGAAACCCATTGCATTGTTTTACAGTCCTCCAAGCAGAGTGAAATGGAACTGGATTAAATCAGTTCAAAGTGTGACTAACAAAGCACATTTGTTGTTTCTAACAAAGGAAATTACTTCTAAAGTACATCTCTTCTTAGTGATTTCAGACACTGTTAGTAAAAATGACATATATGTATATTTCTTGACCATAAATATAAACCACCTTCCTCTGTTTATGGAGTTTTTGACAAGGTATTTTTACTTTCTCATGTTGGGCATGCCTAGAAGGACCAAAAATAGAACAGGAGGCATCATGGGAAGCATACATTTATACACATACCATGCCCAGTCTTAGCCAATAGTGTACTGTCATCTATTTTAATAACCTGGAAAGGCAGTTGCTTTTAAATTCTCTCCTGGAAAGAATATCAGCACCAAAATATGTGATACTTCAGTGGGTTTTGAGGAAATTGTAGTGTATTTTGGTTCTTTTTTAACTGATGTGACTGGAAAGAGCTAGTGTTGTGTGTTTGGAGCACCTGGAAAATTACAGCTGGCCTGTAACTGCTTGTGTTAAATAAAACTGAATGGCAAATTAAAACAGCAGTCAGCGAGATGTTGGTTTCGACTGAATTCTGCCAGGACATGGTTGCAGTGCTGGCCCTCCCCAGTTCCTGCCAGCAGGATTGCTCTCCAGGGCAGGCGCAGGGCCCCTTCGGGAGGGTAACAGGCCGTGCAGCTCCAGCCACTCACGCTGCTCCACTGCCACGAAGGAGCCGAAGGGAAGCGAGGCCTCTGAGCTTTTACTTGGCTGTTGGCTGCGGGAAGGGACCTGATTTCATTTACTGAGCTTGAACGGCCTTGCTCTTGGCTGGCGAGCGAAGCAAGCAGATGAATTCCCAGTTTTAGCCGAATTCCCAGTTTTAGCCATTATGTTCCTATTGCACCCAAATTGCCCTGACAAATCTCAGTTACCTAGTGAATCTGCAGGCGTGCACTCTTCTCCCACATGCTTCTCTTCCCAATCATGGCCTGTGCCCTAGTCCAACCAATGGTTCTTCTTGCTGTCTCTGCTGCTTTGGGGGGGGGCAAAGGAAGCTGTTGAGCTCCACTCTTTTAGACAGCAAAGGAGCTGCTTCCTTCAGCCCTTAACTCTCTGGCAGAGAGCTGACAGTAGAGGCTGCCAGCTCTTCTGTGTGCACTGAGCCCAGCCCCAGTACTCCACAGTCCGGGCAGGGTAAGGTGGTTACACAGTTCCCTCCCTGACTCCGCAGCCTCTGTCTCTGATTTCCATATGATCAATCTGAACATAATTAATCAAAAAAATTCAACCAGTTGAAGCTGAACAAAACCTCTTGAGTCTTGAGCCAGAGAGATTGGGATTGTACCTCAACTTCCGTTATTCTGTGTTCTGTATTTGCTGAGGGAACCCTGAATGTACAGAAACCTCTGACAGCCCCTTCCCAATGCTGGGAGGTTAAGAGGGAAGCTTTGAGGTGTGAAAAGGGAAGATGTGATGTTTGTCTTTGGGGAAAAAAATCAGAGGACTGGACAGAGATGTTTCAGTGTCCAAAATTGATATGAGATACATGTTTTACATAAGCATATTGGATTAAAGAAAAATTAAGTGGTAACTATCAGGGCTGGAAGTGCTGCCAATTGCTGTTAAACCAGATGGATTTATTAATATCTGTGATAAATTCAGGTAATTAAAACCAAGAATTTGAAGGGAGAGCAGAATCCCACTGAGTGCTTTGTTTTACTTCGTCTCTCCAGCCTCTGAAAACAAAGTGAGATATTTTGGAGCACCCAAGATAATGAAGGCATGTCATGTAGGGCCCACCACAGAGCTCAGCAGGGTTTTGTCCTTGCTTTACAGGAGTGTGAGATGAAGCAACCCGAGTACAAGATGATAAAAGTTTTAAATTGCAAGAGATGAAAATAGAATAGATGGCATTTTAGAAATTGTGAATGGACTAAAATGAATCTCATGGTAGTTTTATGCTTGGGGTGTTTTTAAGGTTTAACCAGGACTGCTCTTTCTCTTTTTTCAGTAGTTGTTGAGGTGACGGGTCATGCCCATGTTCTTCTTGCTGCATTTGAAAAGGTAAATGAGTTATTTTTACTCCTCTGTCCCTGTCCTTGTATATATAAACATTTCCATGGGTCATTAGTTTGTATTTATATAACAGTTAGCACAATGGAGTCCTTGCCCATGACTGGGGTTCCTGAGTGCTGTTGTGGTACATTAATTGCTTGCAGTAGCTCTTGTGCAGCCTGTAATTATCATTTGTACCTGAGCTGGTCACTTAGCTAATTGTAGCTGGTGTTTCCTGTGTGTGGGGAGAGGGTGTGCCTTGGTGGTGGTGATGTTTGAGGGAGGAAGGTGTTGAGCGTGGCTACTCCCATGCAGCTTTCCAGGTCTGGTGATCTCTTTGCAGAACTGGATCTGCTGTGTCTAGACTCTGTTGCACCATTATCTGGCCTTAGTTCACATGCAGGATCAAGCCATTCTAAGGAATTAGTGTACATCCTGCATAAAGACTTTGACCTCCACTACTTTTTGGTGGCGTGTTTGATGTAGCTGATGGCTGCCTACATGGTAAGACTGTGCTGAGCTCTGTGTGTGAGCCTTGGTAACAAAAGCTCTTTCCATGATAACTGGACCCTGAAAACAGTTGCAGGGTTCATAACTGCACCATGATGCATCCAGTTGTGGTAATACTGCAGATGCATATCCTGGGCAAGTGATCCTTGTAGTGATGTGTAAAGAAGAGGCAAGAGATGCTGGAGAAGAGCTGGGCATGTAGAGGGGAGCAGCACCAAAGCTGTGCTGTTCAGAATTTCCTCATTTCCAGGCTGGCACGTGGCTGACTTCTCTTTCTCAATCTGCATGGCTCCTGCATGGCAAGTTGCTAGGTCTTACTCTTGTTCCTCTTAGGTGAACAATGTGGATGGTGTCAAGCTGAGTCAGAGGTCATGGGAAGCACTGTCAGTCCTGAGGAATCCATGTGGCTGGAAGATGCTCTAAATTTTCTAGGTTGCATTTTTGTTGGACTTAGTATGTGAAGAAAATGAGTTTCCCTGTGTTAGAAAGGCTGCTCTGAGCACTGGCTCTATAGGTAATTCTACTCCTGGCAATGAGATCTGTCAGAAATGAGATGGGACAACTCATTGTCCCTGGGACAATATAAGGGATGTCATTCTTCTCATTTCCTCCATGTCACAGCCTACACATATGCCTTCCTCACCTGTGAGGCTCACTTGTGCTCCCCTGGCTATTGCCATCGTGGCTTTGTAGTTGTATCCAGATTCAGATTAGGTTTTGGACTTGACAAAAGTATGAATTTTACGTACCAAAGAGTGTGTCTGGTTGCTCTTTTCCAAGTATCCAAATATAGTGCTGTTGCAGTGAGCCCAGCCTCTGCGGTCAGGGAGTAGAGCTCTCACTTGGACCTGGATTTGTCCCAGCTTCCTGTTCTAGCATTCCACAGCCAGCAGTTGGTAATAGCACCTTGTAGAAAAACAGGAAAATACATAGTTACTGGGAATGTATTAGCATGAGGTGAAGTGAAGCTTTGGAAATTTCTGTCTCTGACATTGGAAAGTGGCTTGAACTGCTTCAGCTTTGGAAGCACGATTTCAAGGATTATAGGTAAATTTCACCTACTATGGAGAACTTCTGAGCATTCTGGATGCACACAGGTGATGGCAACAGGCCTCATAATGTTCAGATCAGAATCTTTCTTTCAATAAAAAAATCATTGGGCACAGTGCTCATTGAGTCCTTTCTCCTCCCTCTTTGATTAAAATATATTGCCCATCCTTAGAATAATTGCAGCTTTTGAAGTCTATGTCCATAAATCCAGAGGAGGTCCTTGCTAACAAGCACTGCTGCTGTTCACTAGAGCCTGCTCAGAGGACAGGCAGACCAGCAGACTTCGGTAACTTGCTATTTATATGGATTTTTCAGATCAGAATAGTGTCCTTGATGCTGTGGGTAGTCTGGCCTTGCAGCTCTTCCAAATGCAGAGACTTGGCACTTTGGGTTTGCCTGGAAAACAGAACTGTTTTGTCTTTGCTGCAGTGTGTTGTTCATCCTTCTGAAACTCCTCCGGCAAACAGCTGTATGGCTGCAACTGGCGACAGCCGCAGGGCCTGCTGGAGCCTCCCCCATGGCTCCTTTCCTGCTCTCTAGCCTGGCAGGAGAGTTGGCTTCTCTCAGTTTACTTGGCCCCCATGGATGATGGAGAAAATAGCAATAGCATGGCACTCCTGTCACTAGTTCTGATGCCAGCTATACACAGAGTTGTTCCAGCCATGCCTGCTGCCACTGAGCAAATGAAAGGCTTGAGGTTGTCACCCAGCTCTGAACATGGCAACGTGGAGCACATGTGACTTGTTCCTGACTCAATCCAGTGTACAGGCTTTGTTCTCAGCTTCCTGCCAACCCCCTGCTCTCTCAGGGCTCCCTAACTGGATGTTATTTAGGATGTTAAGAAATAACCCCTGCCAAGTCTTGCTGAACGGGTCAAAGAAGTGTTTGCACTCAGCTGGACTGTTTGCAACCCAAAGGCATCCAGTGTGCCAGGGGATTTTTGTGTATGCTCTGACCAACTTCCATGAGGTTTAACCTGAGGCAAGTCCATCTAGCTCTGCCGTGGAGCAGACAAGGAGCACACCAGTACCCTTCCCATCAATTCAGGCTGTCCTGCTGTAGCTACACCACCCTTTCCTTAGCTAACAGACACCAGTTCTGAAAGTCTGTTTTACTCTTAATTTGTACCCTTTAGCTATCTAATGCCTTTCCTTTTCTTTTTTCCTGCTAGCATGTTGATGGCAGTTTTTCCGTGAAGCCGTTAAAGCAGAAGCAGATTGTAAGTACCTGTTTCTTGTCTTCATTAAAAACATTTGCTGTTGTTCCAGAGGTGCCTGGCTGTACTCAGAGGGAAGTTTTGGTTAGTTCACTGAGAGCCTGAGATCTCTTTTGTTAGCTCAGATATCTCAAGCAAAGGCAGTGAGCTGCTGGCAACTCTTAATGTTGGTTTGGTTGTTGCACAACCAGATGTGTGTTGGTGTCGTTTATCTGCCAGTTGCCAGAGGAGGAGAAAGAGTGAGGCAGAGATGATTTTCTCCACCAAGATGCCCAGAAGCCTTTGTTTATTTAAAGCTCTTTTATACCTTTTTAACTTCAAGGTGATTGGACTAGAAGCCAGCCACCCCCTGGGGTGATTGGCTGGGGTGCCACAACACTCATAGTCAAAACATCTTTCTACTGTTTTACAAACAGCTGCCACCAAGGTCACAGCTGGTGGGAGTCTTTGTGATCCCACAGGCAGGATAATTCCTTGCAGTAGCATTTTAGCATCCACATGTTGGGGAAACAAATAAGGCAGCGTGGGACTAGGAGGGCAATGGTGCAGGACTCTCTCTACTCCTCTGGGAGACAGACACTATGTATAGATGCAGTCTACCATATATGTTCCTGCCTTGCTGGCATTTGGTGCTTGAATACAAAGGCCCAGACTGCCCAGGGCAGTGGTGGAGTCCTCATCCCTGGAGGGGCTTCAGACCCCTGGAGATGTGGTTCTGAGGGACATGGGTTAGTGGTGACCTGGCAGTGCTGGGTTAATGGTTGGACACAATGATCTTAAAGGTCTCTTCCAACCAAAACAATTCTGTGATTCTGTATTCATTGACAGTACCTGGTCTCCTCAGGTTCTGTGTTTTGTGTTGTATAAGGATCTCTTTGCAGGATCTTGGTGTCCTACCCAAAGGCTGAAAACTGTTAGCTTTCCACACCTTCATTTTAAAATTAGGGGATCATCTTCTCACTCCACAAGCTTCCTTGTGCCCATGGTATCTTTGGAGTAACTCCAGGGACCTGAGATCTTTTGGCTCATCTTGCTTGTCCCCTACAAATATCCTGGTACTTGAGCAGTCACAGACATGATCTTGCTTTGAAGCTGTTGTTTATGTACCTGCTTGCACCCAATCTATGATTCTGTGAAGCTGCTGAGCTTCGGAGGGAGCAGGGCAGGGTGATGCCAGCGCTGCCTCTTCCTCACATACTCTTCTGACCAGAGAACATACTTGAGCTGATGAAAAGCTGCCCATTCATCTTGCCTGGGGAGTGTGTGTGGGATTTTTTATTTTTTTTTTTCAAACAGCACTTACATGGCTGTAACCTTTCTGAGTCACTGCTGGGATGCTGTGCTCCCTAAGGCAGCGTGTGTACCAGTCTCCATTTCTCACGCTGGACACCCCCAACTGAGGGCTGACTTGCTGGAGATGCTCTCCAGGGAAGTTCCCACCCTACCGCAGTAGTTCGCTGACTCCTGCAGTGAAACAGTGTGTGCTTGTCTGTCTTTACTGGCAGAGCCTGCAACCTTCCCACCCACTGTTTGCTTGTGGGAACTTTCTTTAAAAATTTTATTGGCAGTTGGTAAAATGTAATGCTTAGATGTTCTCTCCTATGGCCTTTAAAATAGAAGAAATCTCTTGCTATAAGAACATGCAGTATCCCTGAAACTGAGATAGAATCTGCACCCAGAAGAGCTTACAGCGGAGTTATAGAGTATATGTCTGGAGTAAACCATCTGTATAACATTGTACATCCTTCCCCATCACTGCTTTGCCTCTGTCTTCCCCTCTTTGCCATTGCTGGGTACCTTCTGTGCATGTCAATCTTTAAAGCTCTTTGGGAGCAGGAAGCAGCAGCTAATGATCTGAACTGCTTTGTTCTCTCAGCTGAGATCAGTTATAATGTATGTCTCAACCTGTTCAAAGAAATGCAGCACAGATGAATACAAACAGATGGATCAGCAGAAAAACATGACCTGGACTTGGCTGGTGGCTCCTGTGTGCATCAGCTGAGGCTGTATATAGCAACAGAAACCTTTGGAAGGATGACGTGGTGCAGGATGGGTTGGGAAAGCATGAAGGTGAAGGGCTGTATTTTATACAATCACCTACTCCTTATTTACTCCTACTCATTTTAAAACAAACCTAGAGATCTTTCTAGTAAGAGCCATGTTGTACTGCTCACCCTTTTCTCACTGGGACAGGAGCTTGTCAGGATTTTTAGAGGGCACTGAATGCAGACCCCTCAGAGGCTTTGGTTTCTTCCTTCCTGACCTCTTTGCTTTGAGCTGACCAATTCTGCTCTTGCTGGCACGCAGCGTGATCCTCTGAGGAGTCAGGATGCTGTAACAAGACTCTCTTTGAAATGTCAAGTTCCAATAGGACATCTCCCACATAATTGTTCCCAAACTTCCTGGGTGAGTTGTGAGCCGCTGCAGAGGATTTTGTTCGGCAGTCCAACAGCTGACCTCATTGCGGTGAAATGCAGGCCCAGAACAGATTGTCTGGAAGCCACACGCTGGGCTGAACGGGGAGGCCCTGGAATTTGTTTGTTAAAGCTGCTGCACCCCAGCTCAGAACATCTCTGAAGTGGCACAGGGGCTGGATATAGCTGGCTCCTGCCCACACCACAGCGTGTGACGGCTTCTGCTGCACTGAAATCCTGTGACAAAGCCAGTGCTCTTCTGAGCACCTGGCTTCACAAAAAGGAGAGGAGGGAAGCCAATATCACGTGGAAGTGCCAGAAGCCCTGGGACAGATGAGCTGGTGAATCACTGAACTCCCAGTGGCTTGGCTTCACTGCGTGGTGTCAACTGGACATTTGTAGAGATGGCAGGAAAGTGTTTCCTTCCCCTGTTTGCAAGAGGTGTTAGTTTGATATCTTGCAAGCCCTTCCCCATCTCACCAGTTGTGGGGTGTTGTGTGGAGGAACACGCCCTACTCTGGGAAAGCTACTGCAGAGTACTCCATCTTGAGGGACTGGTATCTTTGCACATCCTTGTAGAGGCTGCTCCTCATAGCACTAAGAGTCTTGTGCTGTACTTAGCGGCTAAGCTAGAGAATGGGAGGACGCACCAGAGTGCAGAGTGGGTTTATGCCACTGGGACTCTAACTGTCAGCCTTTCTTGCTTCAGTGCATTAATTCAACAACTGGAGGGAGTTTGCTGACAGCTGCCAGTGTTTGCACAAAAGCACACAGCTTGGAGGAGCATGGCCCAGGTCTGGGGCTGTGAGCATCTTCCACTGTACACAGAGCAATTTCTGCCACCACACAACCCAATTTAGAGGTGCCACCAAGGGCCTTTGGATGGTAATAAATGACACTGCACTTAGTAGCGTTGGCCCTTGAGTGCTTCTTGTGTTAACTCACTTGTGTTAAGGGAGGTGGTTGTCTGTCTACAGTAGCTTCCTCTTATGCTCCCAGATGTAGCAAGGTGGGGGTTGGCCTCTTCTCCCAAGCAATAGGACAAGAGGAAATGGCCTCAAGTGGCACCAGAAGAGGTTTAGGTTGGATTTTAGGAAAAATGTCTTCCCTGCAAGTGTTGTCAAGGCCTGGCCCAGGCTGCCCAGGGCAGTGGTGGAGTCCCTTTCCCTGGAGGGGTTTCAAAGCCCTGGAGATGTGGTGCTGAGGGACATGGGTTAGTGGTGACTTGGTCACAACCCAGCACTTGGTTAGTGCTGGTTTAATGGTTGGACTTGAGACTCGATGATCGTGAAGGTCTTTTCCAACCTAAAGAGTTCTATGATTCAATGAACAGGGAATTGATGTGCAGCTGTTGATGGCTATAACGAGTGGCCAGTAACAAGCAGTTGACATTTCTACTGAGGTTACAAGGATGGGTGGAAGTTGATAATGGTTAAAGTTAAGCAGTACTTCACAAAAGGAAAGTATTGTGGAAGGCTGATTGCCTCCCTTACTTGGCTATGGGGGGCATGTTCCTTCTTGATCTCTAGGACAAGCAGAGTATTTGTTTCTTAGATGATATTGATAGTGACAAAAATGGCTACCTGGGGTCTGGACCAGGCAGGATGGGCACCACTTTCTGAGCAAGAAGAAACTCATTCTTCCAGCAGTCTTTTGCAATATTTGTTTCTATTAACTTTTTCATGTAGCTGTAGGGGAGCTGGCTGTTGTGGATGCCACGTGGAAATTTTGTCCCAAGGAGGGAGGGGAGGTGATCATGAAACAGCAATGACAGAGCAGCTGGCACTCCAACTGTTGTATTCTTCCCTAGGTTGACCGGGTGAGCTATCTGCTTCAGGAGATCTATGGCATCGAGAACAAAAACAACCAAGAGACCAAGGTAAAGGTGCTCAGCAGGCTCCTTCTCCCTGGGTTTCCAGCCTGCACCTTCTGCTTTTTGAGTTTAACTATGGGGCTTGGCAGAGCAATGTGGTGGCACTTTCCAGAATGACTGTCAAGTCTGTGTCATTTCTACAGGCACTGAAGAAGCCCAGGGATGACAAGTCCTCAGTATTGTAAGGCCCAAACAGCTGGTGGAGTTGTGCTGAGATAATTTTAGATAGTGTGAGAGTCTCCCTGGGGCTGAGTTTACTGGGAGCAAAGGGCATCTGAAACACCCTTGTGTGTTTCAGAGTACTGAATTTTAGGGCTTGTGGAGACAGCCATGGGACAGTCAAGGTGGTCATGCCTGTTCTCCTCAGGACAAGACAAGGACAAGAGGAAATAGCTTTGAGTTGTGCCAGATTTAGGTTGGATATTAGAAAAAATTTCTTCCCCTTGATGGTTGTCAAGGCCTGTCCCAGGCTGCCTAGGGCAGTGGTTGAGTCCCCATCTCTGGAGGGGTTTCAAAGCCATGGAGATGTGGTTAGTGGTTAGGGAACTGAGCTCTCTAGGGCTCGCCAGTGTCTAGAGAGCAGCCAGAAGGAGCCCAGCATCATGGAGGGATGTATATGCAAATGCCATAACCAGAACATTGCCTGTCTTTAGGCAGGAACTTCTGCTGAATCCCTTTTTGCTGCAGATCCCCACAGAGATTCATGACTGCTCTGTGCTTGCTTTAGCCTTGTGTAGAGCTGCCCTTTGCTGCCACCTGGGCTGCAGAGTGTACCACGTGCTGGCTTCAGACTACACTGGTGTGTGTGGTGCCAAACAGAGGAGTAGCCAGAGAGCAAACAAGCAGGATTGCTTCTCCAAGTGATGCAGTGTTCTCCCCAGAGCATCCTGTGGTATCTCTCTGCCTGTGACAACAGGTAGCACCTGAAGAGACAGGAAGGAGATGTCTTTGAAAATACTTTTGTTACACAGGATCTGTTTAAGAGGATTGAAGGCTTCTGTTTGGGTCCTCTGTAGTCTTCTGATGATCTGCTTCATCCAGCAATGACACATTTGTGGCCCATCAGACAAGTGGCCTGGGGCCATTTTCGTTTTTCCTAGGATGCCTATAGCAAACCATATGAAGGAAAAGGCCAAAGCCTGCCTTCCCTGCCTCCAAAATGGAGGGGCAGCATGTGTGACGGGGCAGACAGGCTTTTGCAGCCTCTTGCTGATGTAGTTGGCTGGCTGGATGTGGATGTAGCAGCAGCAGGTGATGTGTCAATCGGTATGCACCAATTTTACACCAAGATTGCCTGTGGTCTCTAGTGTGTTAGCCCTGGTGACCAAAGGGGGGCCTCCTGAAGGTGAAGGGTGGTGTGTTGGGCCATCATCTTGGTGGGCAACACTTCCGTGGCATTGGTGGGGAGACTGGAGTTCTTGAGTGTCAGTGAAGAAAGTTGTGGGTGGAGATTGGGCTTTTCCTCCCAGCAACAGCTGGCTCGGTGGCTGTAACCTAGAACCCAGTCTGTGGGGTTCTGAGTAACTGAAAGACAAGTATGATGCACATCTGTGTGGAATGGGTTCACACTGACCTTTTTACCAGGGTAGCTGTGAGCAGGTGAACATCCCAGGGTGGTTCTCCTGCAGATGCACCGAAGCTTGTGCCAGGACAGGAGGCTGTCAGGAAACCCACTCACTCCATCACTTGTTTAAGAGACCTGTGGAAACTGGGCTAGACATGTCTGGCTGGAGTTCGTTCTGTTCAGCCTGGGGGCAGCCTGACCTGCTGCCTGCCAATCAGCAAGCAGCTCCTTTTGGGGAGCTCAGGACAGAACCCCGTGAGGAAGTTCTCTCTCTGTAGGAGGGCTATGCGAGCTGGAGTTTGCTCTCCTTGAGAAACCTCTGCTGAGAGCTGCCAAAAGAGGATGCCAGTTCTCTCACAGACTTTTGGGTGGGAAACTCCCCCAGGCTCTGGAGTCCCTTGGCAGTTCAGTTTGCCAATGTCTTGCTTCTCATTGCAGCCTTCAGATGACGAGAACAGCGACAACAGCAACGAGTGTGTCGTTTGCCTGTCAGACCTCCGTGACACCCTCATTCTGCCCTGCAGGCACCTCTGCCTCTGCAATTCCTGCGCTGACACCCTGCGCTACCAGGCCAACAACTGCCCCATCTGCCGGCTGCGTGAGTATGTGCCCAGGAACCATGGGCATCTTCCTCTCTGCTGGCCTTCTAAAGTAACTAGCCCCCAATGGGGCAGGAGAAGGGCACATGGGGGAGTTGCCCTTTGTCCAGTGCTTCCTCGCCCACTTATCTTCTCCGGCAGATGGAGCTGAAGGTGCAGGTGCTCTGATCTATGCCATTTAGGCAGTTTCTGGTTTCTGGTAAAGATGATGGAAAATCCCCCAAGGAGGGGATGTAGAAGGATTATCCTGAGAGTGTCTGACCAAGACAGCAGCCGGCCTCTCCAGAGGATTGTCCAAGTACTTCACATGGTTATTTTTTTCCCCTTCTGACAACCTTACTTAGACTTTACCATGGAGGCAGAGATGAGAGAACAGTCAATTTGGAGTCCTTTGCTTTGCTAGGAGAGTTAGGAGGAGCTGCTTAACCCCTGCATTGCTCAGCTTCCAACTGATGGAAAAAATGAAATGCCTCTTCTGGCACTCAGGCAGCACTTGCTGTATTCTGTGTCTTTGCTCAAAAGCACAGAGGCATAAGAGTCTCTTGAGAAAATGCTAGTCGTTTTGCTGGAAAGGACAGATCATGTGGTTTACCCTCTGTTTGGTCTCTGAGGTATTTGGTTGTTTCTAATTGATACTTCCCAGGAAAAGACAGAAGAGCCTAAGGCACATGTTTGGCCAGAGAAGTTAAGTCTAAATAGCTCAAACTTAAGATCTTATGAGAGGAAATGCCAGGCAGCTTTGACTCTAAATAGCATAACTTAGAACCCAGGAAGAGCATTATTTCACCTGCACGTTGCAGCAGCGTAGGCTGTGCTTGTTTGGAAAGTGCCCCCATGCCAGAGTTTCTGGAAATCTGCTTCTGGAGGCTGCAGAGGCAGCAAGGATGGATTTGTACCCTAGTCATCTGGCTCTGGGCTGATTGTGCAAGTGGCTGAGTGAAACAAGAGCTGGGGAAATACCTGGGCTTTTCCTTAAGTACCAGTGAGTTCTTGCAGCTGCACCAGAGCAGATGTCTGCCATGTTTGTGTGTACCCTTGGTACAGAGGAACTAGCAAGATTAAAGGTGTGCAGACAGAAAATGGGACTGTGGGCAGGGAACGGAGATCAAAGCTGTTGTGTTGGGAGGACCAAGGGGTTGCTGTGCTGGAGACAGTACAGCCACTAATCCTCCAGCTGAGTCCTCAGCTCTTGCAGAACCTCTTGCCACCGTAGCGCTGACAGGTGGGTGAGCAGCTGACAGCAGGAGTGATGCTTCCAGCTCCAGCTGGACCCCAGGGCTGGGACGTGTGGGGTCTGAATGAACCTGAAGTGGTGTTACATGAGCTCTTGCCCCCAGCCTGTAGCCTGGGGTGTGTTTCCCAAGGCTGAGCTTGCATTTTTCTTACTGTGTTGTACAGAATCAGGTCTGAAGCACTTTTGTGTGTGGCTGTACCGGGGCTGGCAGTGGGTGTTCTCTGCAAGGGCTGTGTGTACCCAGACTTTTTCAGCCAGCAAATCTCTTCCCTCTCTATGGTGATTTTCTAGAAGCCAAACCGCAGCATGTGGTTTTAGTGTCCTCCATGGCCCTGCTTCCCATGTAGCTCCCCTGTGCCAATGGTGTGTCTGCAGCAAGCTGAGGAGCTCTGGCATGCATCTGGCATGGTCTGGTTGTGCTTGGCCCTGCAGTCACCTGCCTACTGTTCTCTCCTAGCCTTCCGTGCCCTGTTGCAGATCCGGGCTGTGAGGAAGAAGCCAGGGGCTCTGTCACCAGTGTCGTTCAGCCCTGTCTTGGCACAGAGCGTAGACCATGATGAGCACTCTGTAAGTACTTCACAACTCTGTGTATAATGCCTGGGCACTTGTCTCAGCCTGAGTAGGCAGTTTGTGCATGAACAAATTGCTTGACCTGATGGTTGGTGTCCCTTGGACCTTGGGAGGTGTCCACAGGATGTGGAGCAACATCTTCCTTAGCAGTACAGCCTCTCCTGTCAACCCTGCTAGTCATCCAGGATCTCTCCTCTCATGTATAGGCAATAGAGCTGGTTTTAGCCAAGTGCCCTTTAGTCTTTTTGAAGAAACAAATCCACAGAAACCTCAGTGTGAGAAGGTTTCTTGGGGGGCTTTCCCAGCAGAAAAGTGGCAGACTCTGAGCGTGACAGGGTGGGAGCTGGGAAAATGGTGGGGTACAGTCTGACTTGCACACTCATTTGTGTGGCAGCACACTGCGATGAAATGCCCTTGCCACTGAGGTTCCCAGCATGGTAGCAGAAAGGATTCTTTGTGCCGACCTCCCTGAGGGATTGGGGTCTCAGCAGGCAGCTGAGGGAGCGTGGGATGGAAAGTGTGGTGCTGGTGGCCTCAGGGCCTGGTCACACATTCCCAGTGCAATGAGGGCAGCAGGTCATTGCCTGAGCAGTGCTGCTGCTTGTCTCTGTTGAGACACATGAGATCAGAGTGAGGAAAGGGAGAGCTACATCTAGATCTTTCATGAGAACAGGAAGATTTTGTCACAGAAAAAGCCTGGTTTTATCCATCTTCACTCTGCAGCACTGTAGTCCTGCTGCCTCCTGCTGGGGCTAAGAAATAAGGCAGGGGAGAAACCCCGAGAGTGGTTGTGAAGCAGAGCATGGTATGTAGAGGAAGCAGATGCTGTCAGCTAGAGTGAGGTGAGGAGGTGCTGTGTGTCTCTTCATGTCACTAACCTCAAGAAACAACTTGTTTAAAACATGGTTTTCTCTTGACAGTGTCCTTTTAAACCCCTTAAAGTGAGCACTGTCTCCCTGCCCAGCGGGAAGCCTAGGAAGGAAGCAGTAAGTGGACTTGATTGTGTCCATCTCGTGCAGCAGCTCTTTGGCAGCAGTGTCAGCTATGGCAGCACCCCACGCACAAGGGCTTGCTGACACGCTGGCTCCATCCTGCCCCTGCATGGGCTGCCACCCTGTGAGCAGTGGGACACTCACAGCCCCTCAGCTCCCCCGTCTGCCTGTGGAGGAATGGGCACTATGCAAGCAGCTCACTGGCAGGTCTGACACTGACTCTCAGGGACTGTCCCCAGATCCTGAGCCTGGCTGCTTTATAGTCTCTGGTCAAGATGTTCTTGTAGCTTTGTAGGACTGTGAGCAAGCTGTTGTCCCCTTGGCTTACCCAAAAGTTTCCTTGCACTTGTCTTATCCCCTTGTCAGTTTGGACGCATCTTGAGGTTTCCACCCCTGTGCTGGGATATAGGGGTAGACAAATAGGCACAGTTGGACCTGGAACACTGGCTGTAGTGGGAATGGAGGGAGGATGAATGGAGCTTGTTGGGAACTCTCCAAGTTGGTGTGAGAGCATGTGAGTGGAACTCTGTACTGGGGGACAGTATGAATAGCAATTGTGGGGGATCAGGAGCTGGGAAGGGGAAAGGTGAGGGAAGGGTCAGGAAGTGTCTGTGCCTTCTTTGTGCACTCCCACCAAACACAGCTACAGCTGTCACCAGTATCAAGGAGGATGCAGTTTCCTTTGGCTCAAGTCAGCCTGGGTGCTCAGCCTTAGGAGGAGCATGGTTTGCTGTGCTTGTCAGGTCTGGAGAAAACCTGGTGCTGGCTTCAGATAACAAGCCCGTTGCAAGCTTACTGTGACTCTGACTCTCTGAAGGCCTCCTAGAGCAACTAGCAGTACTCCTGGTGCTCGGTGTGCTCTGTGGGTGGGGATTGAGCAGTGTCTCTTAGGGTTGTTTGAAAGCTCAGTAACGTGCAGCAAAGGTGGTGTAGCCATTGGCTGAGAAATCCTCCCTCAGCCTCTGAGCCATGCTGCAGAACCTGAGCTTTCACCACAGTGAGCCAAGATGAGTAGCCTTTGAACACTCAGACCTTGGTCTACAGAGCCAGGAGAAGATGTCCTGCACATGAGCCAGGGGATTTTTGGTTTTGTCTCCCTGACTTTTCAGTCCACAAAACATCACCTCTGAGCTGCTGTGTGGAATGAGAGGGTTTTGTGGAGAAAGCTTCTGGCCCCACCGCCTACAGGTGGCAGCAATGTTGAAATAAATGTTATCTTGCAGTCATCAGCTGTGTTGTTCAGCACAAGCTCATAACCATCATAGGACCAATACTTTGGAGTTGTGGGTCGATGCTTGACCCCAGGTGCCCCTTGTCCTTTCCTCCTTATCAGATCTATCTCCAACTGAGACCACAAGTGAGTCAGTTCAGTGATGAACTCAGACTGTATTATGTTGGAACAGGAGGATTTTTGGAGTTAAACTATTGTTGGTTAAATGGCTTCACAAAGGTCCCTTTGACTGGCAGCTTAGGAAGTTAGGGAGGGGACAGGGTCCCTTTCCTCTTTTGCAGAGGTGACTGCATAGAGCCAGCATTAGCAGCTGAAAGAATCAAGACAGCAAGGGAGGTGGAAGTGGTGTAGGCTCTGAGGAACAGCTTTCAGCTGGTGCACATGGACTCCTTCAGCTCTCTTAGTGACACTGTCTATACTGTGAAACAGCTGCTGGAAGCACCAGTGGGGTGTTTGTTGAGCTGGAGGGGTCTCTGAACTATAGGAGAAAAAATGCAAATGTATTTTATATCAACTTTGTTAGCAACCTGCTTTTTCACCCTCCTTGCACAGCTCTTGAGAAAGTATGGCAGGTGAGGTGCCCAGCCATGTTCTGGCTTGCTGAGATGCCCAGTCTCAAGCACTGCTCTGGAAACTTGCCTGGACCATCAGTATTGCCACCTACAGGGGAATGTGTGGCTGATGCTGGGGCAGGAGGCTGAGGCTCTCTGGAGAGGTGGCTGTGAGGATTGGCTGACTGGGAACACAGAGTGGGAGGTGCTGTGCTGGATTGCAGTGGGGCCTCCCATTTCTAGGCGGGCTTTAAGCCTGATGAGTGTTTCTTAACCCGCTCCTCTCTCTTTCTCACCCACAGAGCTCTGACAACATCCCTCCGGGTTATGAGCCCATTTCCTTGCTGGAAGCTCTGAATGGCCTTCGCTCTGTTTCCCCCTCCATCCCATCAGCTCCTCTGTATGACGAGATCAACTACTCGGGTGTAGTGGATGGGATGCCGCCTGGGAGCCGACCCCTTGTTGGGATGGACAGAGCTGTGGAGAGCAGCCACCAAAAGGGCAAGCGGAGCAAGTCTCCAGATAGGTCAGCATGGGGACAGGGGGGTCTGCTCCTCTTGCGAGCCCTGACAAGGGCTTGTGGCCACAGGTGCTGGGAGATGGGAGAGAGCTCTATCTGATCCCCTCACTGGTAACACTGCCAACTCAGAATTTCAGGAGGCTCACAGGTACTTGGGACATCACCTCTGTGTTCTGCCTGAGGTGATCAGCTTGTGTCTGGCTTTGTCCCCAAAAGAAAGAGGATTTGTAACAAGGTAGAATTTAATCCGAACTTTGGATGAAAATATCTCCTTTCCAATGCAACTAGTTCTTCATTTGCATTTGACATCCAAGCCCTGATGAATTTCAGCTTTCCTTGGAGTTCCCAAAGAGAAAAATAATGGGGAGAGAAGTGACCTGAATTTCAGAGCACAAAATGCTGATTCATATAATTTAGTTGTTTTCTGAAGCCTCTTCTAGTGGTCTGGTGATAGAGGCTGTAGGTGACAGCTCACTGCTGGAGCCCTTGCAGGGCCACACCTATGGGGTCAGCCTGGGTTTGTTCCTGGCACTCCTCACTGTGTTCCATTCCAAATTCTCCTTGGGGAATGGAGCCCTGAAGGTGTGGGGAGCAGTGTGGGACCTGGGCCTCCTGCTTTTCATGCAGAGGCGGACTTGTCCGTGTTGTGTTACTGTGCCAGAGCTCTGCAGCACTTGGCTCTGCCCCAGGAACGCTGCTGCTGTTCTGTGTACAACTCATAATGGGGAGCCTGGGTGAATTTAGCTTCATAGTTTGAGCTCCTGCTCATGCCTGTTGGTGGAGGGACAGGGAAGGGATGGTGACAACTTGAGCTGGTGCAACTACATCTGCCAGGGCCTGTGGCGTTGGCAGAACTGTGGCTCCTTGCAAGCAGAGTTTCTTCTTGTCATAGCACACTACGTTCTCCCTCGTCTCCCATCCACGAGGAGGATGAAGAGAAGCTCTCTGAGGACTCTGACTCACAGCCAGCACTGAGTGGGGGTGAACTGGTCCTGAGAGAGACCAGCTCTCCAGAAGTAAGTCTGTGCTCTGCTAGGGAGCTGCTCTAAGCCAGAGCTCTTCTGAGATGGCCTTATTCTGGGACATGGGAAGTGCCTCATGAAGGGCCTGAAGGGCCATAGCTTCTTAGCACAAGCAGACTGGAGCCAACGGTCTTGGCTGCCTTTATTTACCCGTAGGGCTTCCGGGGAAGGATGTAGTTGCTCCCTGTGCCCCTAATGTGTCTTTGGGAGCTGGGGGGTTGGAAGGTCACTTGGCTGCAGTTATGTCAGAGCTGATCTCAGCTTCCTGAGGGATCCCAGCAGTGTTTGGGGCAGGGGTGGAAGCTGAGCCTGGCTGGGCTTCCAGCACCTGCTGCAGTTACCTGTAAACACCTCCCTCCCAGTCCTAGCCCGTGGTGCCACAGGACTGATAAGAGGCCTCTTGGCCCCTCTGGGAAACAAGTCCTGACCCTGAGTGCAGCTCTCCTGAGAATGCCAGAGCTGGAGACAAGCACAGCAAGGGTGTCTAGCCCACAGAAGTAACCTGTGTTGTTTTCCTTCACAGAGTGTGGCAGAGGAGGAGATCGAGGAGGCCTCGTCCATGCAGCAGGGTGAGTGTGTGCTCAGCCAAGGAGGCAGCCAGGCCTCTTCTTGGTGTCCAGCTCCGTTGTGGTGAGACTGGGACAGCTGGGGAATGGACATAGGAGTTCAGAAATACCCAGTGCCTAAAATCCCATCTCTGTGCTTCACCAGGTGCTTGGTACTTCCCTGGTCTCTCCTGGGAAATGGGGAACAAAAGAAATAGATGTCCCTGGTTTATTTGCCAACCATCTCACCTTCCTGTGAGCTCTGCACAAGTAGAGCTGGCCGTGCCGTGGGCTGTCTGCTTGCACTGCTCAGGGGAAGATGGCTGTGTGCACCAGGGTGCAACATGTGGCCCATGTCTTTGGGACAGGTCTCTGGTGCTCAGCACCCATAGGGCAGGAGGACAGGGTGGGAGGGGAGTCCTGGGTGTATTTTAGGGTGCGAGCCTGCATGTGAACAGAATTGGCCCTTTGACACTGTCACCTGGGCCAGTTCAAGTGGCTCTCCCAAGACCTCTGCGACGCTGGAGGACCTGGAGAGCTTCCTTGAATGGAAGAACTCAACCCATCCTTCTGGTCACATGCTCCTGCGAGCTGGCTCAGGAGCTGAGGGGCTGTGCTCTCGGCTGGTTCTAGGTACCCGCCCGCACTCTGTTGAAGACGTCCTGCAGGATGGCAGCTGTGGTGAGCACCGGAGCCTGACACGATCGGAGAGCGACCCTCCGGTCGATGTCTACCTGCCAGGTAATGGCCGTGCCATTGGGGTGGGAGCTGTACTGCCGACTGGCTGTGTGAGGCGCTGTGGGGCCCGAGGGGTTGTGGCTGGTGTCTCCCCTGCTGGGGCCGCAGCCTCACGGTGGGACAGAAATGCGCCTGCCCGGAGCATGGGACCCCCTCCCTCCCAGTGGGCAGAGCCAGCTGTGGGCAAAGGGAGTAATGCAGAGGTAACTTGCCCCCCTTCTCTCTCCACCTCCCTTACCCTTTTGTCTCCGTGCTTCCCTTCCTTTGTCCTCTTGGGGCTGCAGCCCCTCTATCTGTGGCAGAGTTTATGTGACAGTGGCTTCCTGTGCCTGCCCCCAAACCGTGCTCCTGCTTTTGGCCATGGGAAGAGGACCATCTGGGACAGCTTCTGGGAGCCTGAGGCAGCGCGGGGGGTGGCGGGCACCCCTCTGCCATGGGGGTGGGCGACGAGGTGCCATGCTTTGCTGGCCTCACCCCAACTGTTGTCACTGTGGCCTGTTTTCTTCTGTAGAGTCACAATCTGTTCTGAGTACCTCTCTAATGTCTCCTTCCCTCTCTGTCTGCCTTCCTCCCTCCTGTCTTGGGCAGCACTGGGTCCCGATTCCTGCTCTATTGGTATAGAGGAATAAGCTGGTACGTCTTCTCGTTCTTCTTACACAATGCCAGTGTGTGGGGCAGCAGGACCACTCCTGGGAAGGCCGGCAGCTGGGCGAGAACAGGGACGGGACTGATTTTGGCCGTGGGGGCAGGGAAGGTGGGGGCAGCCGAACAACCAGCCTGCACTGCTGTCCCTGTCCTGGATCCATTCCCATTCCTGGCACCTGCATCCCTGCACCCCGCAGTGGTCTCTGCTTTTGCCAGTGCCAGGATGCCAGCCAGGACAGCAGAACCCCCTGTCCTCCCCATCAACTTCTGCTGGGCTCTTGGGCTCTGCTGCCTGGTGGGCACCACAAAGAGCTGCCTTCTAGGCTGATGGCAGGTAGCGTGTCCCCTTAGTGTCAATGTCCCAGCCCATGTCACTTTGCTAAGTAGGCACAGGGGATGGAACTGGTAGGTTCCAGCCCAGTCTCCTGTAGTCAGTGACTGTCTCCTTGGTCCATGCTGCCCTCTTGCCAAGGCCAAACATCCTGCCTGAGCTCTTAGTCTAACCCTAGGGCTGGCATTCTGGGGCTGAAACCCTCTTTTCCTCACTCAGGCTCATCAGACTTCACCAAGACGCGCCGCGGCACTGGCAGCCCTACGCAGCCCCTCCTCTTCGAGCAGACACGTCTTCACCTGGAGGACGAACAGAACCTCTCGTGAGCGGGGCCGGACCCCCCTGCCCCACCCGCCGGACCGCAGACCCCACGCACAACCTCTCCCCTTCTCCCCAGTGGGGCTAGCCTGTGCTCAGCC
>JANHGL010023820.1:50995-66700 GCA_024611195.1 Ceyx melanurus | reverse complement strand
TCCCCCCCCCCCCCCCTCTTTCCAGGATGATGGCTAAAAATCAAATAATGAAAGAAGCTATTTATTCTCTTCAGGTTAGCATCTGAAATGCAGCATAACAACTGTCACAAAAGGTTTGTGACAGAAATCCAGTTTTTCACTTTGCCTTTCTCCAAAATGCATATACTGAACCACAAATATATTTCCAGAATGTTAGATACTATCCCAGGGTGATTCTTCACAGTATCCTGAAACAATAAGGAGATTAATCCTTAATTAATACAATCTATAATGACCATAGGCATGTGGGGCTCATCAGTATATCCTATATATTTTGCACATGTCAACTTGACAACACTTGCAAAGTTTATTTTTATTCATCTACTACAGCATTCATTTATTAAATTACATTCTCACTCTGAAGCTTTTCAGAGGCACTGTATTCTGCCTAGGACTCTGTTAATAGCTGAATCACTGAGTGTTAATGTTTCAGGAATGTCATATTTGCAGTCAGAAAATGTTCATACAAATGAGGGCAATTAAGCACACAGTGAAGTGAAAATCCTTATATTGGTATAAACCATTGCTTGAACAGGTCGTGCTTAAGATACTTTTGGTAGGAGACACATTTAGAGCAATATTGTGAGTATTCTAAACTTTCTGTTCCAGGGAGGGAAGCAGTAACTCCAGTGAAGTCCTTGGCTCTAGGAACAATGGGCTGAGCCTAATGGATGCTTTGAGGATATACTTTGCTTTTCTGAAGTGTGCAGAAGCAGGACTGATTCATGCTTCCTAAAAAACCAAAGTAGTAATCTATAACAATTCCCCAGCTACATGACTTTCAAAGGAGGTTAGCCAATCACCGGGCAAACATTAATTAACTGGGCTTCACAATA
This sequence comes from Ceyx melanurus, assembly GCA_024611195.1. Classification (NCBI taxonomy): domain Eukaryota; kingdom Metazoa; phylum Chordata; class Aves; order Coraciiformes; family Alcedinidae; genus Ceyx; species Ceyx melanurus. The sequence goes on along the minus strand of JANHGL010023820.1, from coordinate 65,825 downwards.
TAGGAGGCTCTAAACTGATTGTGAACCAAATGCAGGGACAGAGATGAAAGTCACTCCAATATGTCAGTGATCAGTCTTGGAAGAGAAACAAAAATTCTGTACTTGGGTTTCACAGATCTATGTTAGATCTAGATGTCCAGAAAAGGTAATTTCCTGTTTTTTCTCCCACCCACCCCCCAACCCCCAACCCTAAAAGCTGAAAAAACCCACAAAACATACCACCCACAGTCCTCCACACCGCATCCCCTGCAAACTGTTCTACTCCCAAAGTCTCCACTGGGAAACAAAGAGTTTAATTAGAATAAACAATAAAATCCAATAAAATGTATTGGATTCCACTCCCCCATGCCCCCCAATATTTTGTCTTAAATTTTGGTAACCAAATGACCTGTACACAATAAATTCTGCATTCACGTTTCCACAAACCTCTCCTATTCCACAAAAAAAACCCAACAAACAAACAACAAAACCAAACCAAAACCCCCCCCCCCAAAAAAAACAAGCAGAGGGATGATGGGGGAATAAAAGGATGAGAAAGAAGACTAAGCTAAAATGTGTAATTTTTTTAGTGTTCCCCAAAAAATACTTTTCTTCTTGTCTCCTCAAAGGACTTGAAGTTTAAAATATTAAAAATAAAAATGTCCTGTTACAATATCCCTTCCTTCAGAAGGCAAAACAGAATCAAACCCTTTTGTTGGATTATGTTACAAAATTGCCCACCATAAAGTTTGCAGATCTCTAATCCCAAGTAAATCCCCTCTCTCCTCTCTTGAAATGCCTTCCTCAAAGCATCACTGTGTTGGATGCATGTGGGACTGAATACTGAAGGCATATTGTGCACTGAAGCTCTGAGACATCTTCAAGACAATAACATTTTAACTTGATGAGCTGATACTTCATTACTTCCACCATGTCCTGATCTTGGTGCTGCTAGGACTTTGCAAAAAAAACAACAAAACCAAGGCTTTTTATTAATCTAGGATAAACCCCCAGGTCTGCTTTTATATAGCCTGGATCAGCTCTATCCTGGTGAGTCAGGAGGAACAGACTCCATGGATGTAGCTTATTTAGTTTGTAAGTAAGCATCAGGACAGTGGCTGCAACTGGGAGCACACTCACTATGAGTGCTGGCATGACCTAGCTGACACATCTGCTCCCTGCATGAGTCTCAGTCCTCAGGAGAAGTTATTTCAGGCACTACTGGGAAATTAAGATACCACTTCCAGCACTTCCACCTTGCCTGTTCTGCTGGCACTTTTGAACATTGACAGGGCTGTGTGTAAGGAACTTCATCCTTCTACACAGAGGTTTTGATCTTACGTCACAAAAATTGGTTAAGTTTATTGAATTGTATAGTATGGATTGGGGAATAAATGCCAGAGGACTTTAAAAGACTGAGACCTATTAACTGAATGCAAACAAGACATGGTATTATTTGTACTTTCTTAGTTTTTTGAATCATCAGCAGCTTTGTTCTGTTCATAAATATACTTTAAAATATTATCAGGTTCAGGTTTTGGTTTTTTTTTTTTCCAACTGCTGTAATTTCTGTGATATATAGTCACCCTCTTTTATGTACTTTGAAGATAGAAAATGTTTCTGTGCGCAGCAGAGCCTTCTGTCTTGTGTGGATTCTTTGGTGATTGGTAGCGTGGTTGAGCCTAAATGTCAACTTTTCCCTCAAGGAGAGGATTGATTTGAATGTCTTTCCTCTGGACTGCTGTATCCATGGCACAACTGTGTATAGCAACTTTATAGTTTTGAGTCCTGTAATCCACTGACTTTGCAGGTAATGTACAGGTTTAGACATTCATCAGGTAGTAGGGATGCAGGTAGATAATGATGGTAGATACACCTTTTTTTTTTTTTTAATGCAGGTAGATAGACCTTTTTAAAAAGGATTGGCTTTGCTGAAAAGAAATTAGGTGAGAATAAACACTTGGCTTCCCCCCCCCCTTATTTTACAAGCTAAATCTCGCAACAGTTACTTCTTCCAATGTCCAGAATTGTAGCAATCATAGAAATAAGTACTGGTGTAGAAAGCTCAAAGGACCTGGCTAAGACACTCTGTTACAGTATCTTCCTGCCCAGCGTTTTTCCAAGCTACATTATAAATATGCTGTCAAGGAGGTTTTGTCTATAACTCTTCAGAGACTTTATCACAGAATCACAGAATGTCAGAGGCTGGAAGGGACCTTGAAAGATCATCTAGTCCAACTGCCCTGCCAGAGCAGGATCACCCAGACCAGATCACACAGGAATGCATCGAGGCGGGTTTTGAATATCTCCAGAGAGGAGATTCCACAACCACCCTGGACAGCCTATTCCAGTGTCTGTCACCCTCACAGTGAAAAACTTATTCCTCATGTTTACATGAAACTTCCTATGTCTCAGCTTCCACACCCTTTTCCTGTCATTGGGCATCACCAAGAGTCTGTCTCCATCTTCCTGGCACTACCCTTTCATAAACATTGATGAGGTCCCCCCTCAGTCTCCTTTTCTCCAGGCTAAAGAGCCTCAGCTCTATCAGCTTTTCCTTGTAAGATAGATGCTCCACTCCCTTAATCATCTTCGTGGCTCTGTGCTCTCCAGTCACTGAGAATGTTTACATCTTCAGTAAATGCATTCTTTCTCCCATCAATTCAACATTTGTGTCTGTTCTTAACTAGGGTAGTTTATGGTCTATTGTTGGCCTAGGGTGTGTGCAGCTTGTGCACACAGTGGCTGTTATGTGCAGAGACTTAATGTTTGAAGCAGGTAGTTTTAAACTTGACTGCAGTAAATAGCAGATGAATACACAGAATCCCCTTGACCATCTGAAGGTAACTGCAGTTACTGATACCTAGGCAAATGTGATGCCATAGCAGATGAGAAGGTAGCCTGTTGGCCCATGATAGAAAGGTAGGTATCATTTAGCAATGGTGTTAATGTAAAAAGATCCAGATCAGCTGAACAGGAATTGTATGGATCAGTTTCTGCTCCTATCTGGACATATAAACATGGTCCTTTTGTTGTTTGGATGAGTTAATCCCATACACTGCTTGCCTGGCACCACACAAAATTGTTCACTTCTGGGGCAGGATACAATTAAAACTGCAGCAGACTGATTGGCAACATCCACTATTTTGACTGTGGTTGCCTGCAGCAGGAGGATGTGTTTTTCTCCCTTTACTATTACGCAATAAATGTGCATTATTCCTATCATAGAATGTTTAGGGCTGGAAGGGACCTCCAAAGGTCATCTAGTGCAGGCCCCCTGCAGTGAGCAGGGACACCCTTAACTAGATCAGACTGCTCAGAGCCTTGTCCAACCTCACCTTGAATATCTCCAGAGATGGTGCCTCAGCCACCTCCCTGGGGATCCTATTCCACTGATCCACCACCCTCAAGGTAAAGTAATTCTTCCTGATATCCAGTCTAAATCTACTCTTCTCTAATTTAAACCCATTACCCCTTGTTCTTTCACTACAGGCCCTTGTAAACAGCCCCTCTACAGCCTTCCTGTAGGCCCCCTTCATCTACAGGTGGCTATAACATCTCCCAAGAGCCTTCTCGTCTCTAGACTGAACAACCCCAGCTCCTTGAGCCTGTTCTCACAGGAGAGGTGTTTCAGCCCTCTGATCATCTTTGTTGCCCTTCTCTGGACCCACTCCATCAGATCCATGTCTTTCCCGTGTTGAGGGCTCCAGAACTGGATGCAATACTCCAGGTGAGGTCTCCCCAGAGCAGAGTAGAGGGGCACAATCACTTCTCTCGATCTGCTGTCCACACTTCTCTTGATGCAGCCCAGGATACAATTGGCCTTCTTGGCTGCAATTGTACACTGCCTAGGCCTTAGCTGCTGTACAACATCCTGCTAAGTAGTCTCTATCCATTACCTCCCTTTCTTTACATGAGCAGTGAAAATCACCCTTAGTGTGACAACCCCATCTGCAAAAATTAGTTCTAAGTTAGTATCTTGGGAAAGTCTCAATCCTTTGTAAAAATCTTGATTTTGTTTTCAAGGCCAGAGCTGGTGAATGCCATCTTGAAATCAGGTACACCTCTGTCAAAAAACTCAATCCAACAGATTCCATACCAGGTTTGAAAGACTGATCCCCATGACCCGATTTTTCACCTTATTGTAAATCCTTAACACAAATGTTGCGGACGTCCAGTGATACCCACTCCCATGTCCAAAGCTAATGGGCCCAGAAGACAGAGGAACAGAGTATCTCTTACTCTGTACTGGTGGTTTAGGAAGGAAGGATCAGCAGCAGGCATTCTGAATCACTCAACATGTTTGATCTAAGCTCCTAGAGAGGCTAAATCTCAGTGCTACCTTTTTAAAAAAATGCCTGCTGTCTGAATAATTGTTAGAAAAAGATCCAAAAATGGTTTATTCTATGGAAAGACAGTAGACCTAGTAGAAGCAGTGGTCTGAGGTGTGCAGTAGGCAGGTAACCCAGAAAATCTGTTTGTTTCTTTCTTCCTTTCTTTGCATAAGCTAACATTTTTCATTTTGAACTACTTAGTGTCCCATTGAAACATTTGAGGAATAGTTACTTAGAATGCAGAATACTGTTTTCTGTGTTCTTTCTTGCACTCCCTCCTGGTTGGAGAAGAAATATTAGCAGAGCAGCCTAGTAAATGTATATCCATGCACAATATTCTTCCCTCAAGATAGAGATAGGATCTTGCTAGGATCTGTTCTTCAGCTTTCAAGAATGTGCAATCCTCCCCTGAAAAGAAGGGAAGAAAACCCTTGTGAAAACCTAGAGTTGCCATGAGAACAATAAAGAAAAGCATCAGCAGAAAGTAGAGCAAAAGTAACCATTGCTTCCTTCTTAGTAGAATTTAGAGGTAGGTTGAATTCTTAATTGTTGGTGATCCTGCGCCAGCTGCAAAACTGGCTGCAGGCTCTACATTTTGACAGCGGTCAGGGAATGTGTCAGCAGGAAAAAAAAAAAAAAAAAAAGACCTTTCCTGTCACTTCTGCCTGCATCCTCTCAGCATTTTCTCATCTGAGAGTTGATAAATGGAGATGGTGGAGGATGTGGGTTTAGAATGGTTTCTCACAGTGAGAGTGCCCATTTCTTCCCCACAGCCATCAGCTCCACAGCCCACTTTCCCTGGAGAGTCCTCCCCATGGCCTTCCAAGGCAGCAGCACTCAGATATGCAGTTTGTGGACTTTCGTTTAGTTTTTGCTGCCTGGAGTTTATGCAAATACTTAACACAGATCTGAGCTGTGCAGGGAGCCTGAGGTGTGACCATATAGCAGGAAAACTGTTTCCAAGCTGAGTGTAGGATTCTGAGTGGTGTTAAACAGTCTTGTCTTTATAAGCCGCTGATGTAGAGCTGTTTGTCAGCGAGAGAGCCATGAAACTCCTTCCCAGCCACCCCACTCTATGGGCTTCACTTGTTTATAGAGGACACACAAGGGAAATGGTAAGTCAGGGAATGGGGACATCTCTCCTCATCATACTCTAGTTGCTCAAATAGTTTTGAGCAGTGCATCCTACAAATGTTCTTCAGAGAGATAATATATGAGAAAATATAAAGCTGTGAAGATGTCCTTATTTTGTTGTTGCTCTTGTATTGCCACACTGGAGAAGTTATTGTAGTGAGTTATCAGGGCGAGAGAAATTACTGCAGAGGATAAAGGAATAGCTTTACATTTTTGCAGCTGTGCTCCAGGACCTGTATTCATATCTTGCTCTTTCCACTACCTGACTTCTTTGTATTCTTCATGTAAAATTTCTCCAGACAAATGATGAGAGATCATTTATGGAAAATACCTGTACTGGGGAGTCAGAGCACTGTAAAGAAAAGCTGTGTTATTTGCCAGGGGGAACAGCTGTGAGGTGAGGCATGAATAAACAGCATTGATTGGCGATTTGTTTTGCAATCAGAGTCTTTGATATAAAAGAGTGACTTGGTTTGGGAGAAGGAAGGATGACCAATGCATTACTTCACAGGATTGTTTTCTGCCTGCAGATAACAGGAACTTGTCTTGGTTTTGGATTGCAGGACACTACTTTGTGAACTTTTCCACTTGAATATTCGATAAGGAAGTATTCATCAAGCAGAGGAGTACTAGGGGCATGCTGTATCCTGGTCCTTTTTTTTTCTTTGTTGCTCTTGTTCTGAAAAGAACCATCAGGCTTGTCAAAACTAATTTTCAGGAAATAAGTAGATGGCACTGGGAAGGATCTTTAAGCTAGAATGACATGTTTCAGGAGGCTCCTATTGTCTCCTGGTACTCAATAGGCATTATGAGTAGATTCACATAGCTTGTATATGCAAATGCACAATGGTAATCAGTATTTTCGAGTTTGTTTGGAAATTCTTAGGTTGTTCTAATTATAGTCTCTTTTAAAATGAACAGTGTTGTGGAAGGCTGATGTTCCATACTACCTGGGCCGGGAGAAGATTTACCCCGTTGCTGCAGGGGGAGGCACAGTGACTCCCCCATTTGAAGGGGAGGGAGCCAGTAGGTGTCTTGGGGAGCAGGTGAGGAAGCCTGGCATTGTGGTGTCAGGACACAGCAAATGACTCTGGGTAGAAAGCTGGTGCCTGGCTTTCAGAAGGAGAGTGCAGGCTCCAGCATGAGGGCTGAATTTAAATAGGAAGCCTGTTGGGAAGGGCTGTGGAGCAAGTCCCTAATGTGCAATAAAGTTTAGGTATGTTGATAAGCATGTATCTTTGTCCCTGTTGGCCTGTCTTACGCAAAGGTCAAGATTGCTGAACAGGTGAAATTACAGCATTTAAGGCTACTTATGGTGAGACAGGCAGAAAATTCTGCTATGGACTATGAAGATGGTATTGGGAAATAGTGTTCCTGCAGATGATAATGATTTTATCTGACATTTTAAAGAATTTCTATTTGTCCTGCTGTTGCCTGTAACTGCGACCAGATATTCAGAAGATTTGACCCTAGTAATTACATGGTCACAGGGATACAGGCCCATTCTGGCATCCTTACTGATAATAGATGATGCTTTCTTCCTTCTGGGATCACCCTGAAAGTGATGGTAGCGATTAAGGAGCAGACTATTTCTCACTGGGAGCAGAAGGATGAAAGCTCTGCCTGTGTGGCTTTGTTTTGTTGTGTTGGGTTCTTTTGGTCACAGTTCACAGTGTGTTGTGAATGGACTCTACTGATGCGGTGCTGTAGTTAACGAACAGTGCTAGTTTCAGTTACCTACATAGTGGGTCATAATGTAGTTGTTTTGTCCATTTGCAGTACTTACTGATCTTAGGTGAGCTCTGGCATATTTGTATGTTTGTCACTGTTGCAATTGCTGTGTTTTTGTGAGATCCACAAAAATGTACCAGAGCATCTGTATTGTTTGGTGTTTTGTTTCTTTTTTGTTTGCTTGGTTTTGGTCATGCTTTTTTTTTTTTTTTTTTTTTTTTTTTTTTTTTTTTTTTTTTTTTTTTTTAATGTTTTAGCTGTTGATGCCCCAAGGATGAAAGCAGCAAAAGATTGTGATAAAAGTATTTCAGAACATTAGGGAATTGTGAACATTGGCTGGCTTGGAGGGAATCTATTATTTACAATCTACTGTATCAAATTCAGCTTCCACCAAATTAGAAACTGATTTTTGTCATTGTCCTTTTTTAATCTAACCCTTTGGTTAACTCCGGAGAAACAGCTCCATAAATCACGTGGACATGTATGGATTATTTTTTTTCCCCCTGAAAGCCATTGCTAGAACTAAATATTCATCTCCCAGTGATTCTTATCAGTCAGGACTCTAATAATAGCATTTCTGTTCTGGGCTTGACTTTCCTTCTGCCAGGAGGAAAATTGTCTTTGTAATGTGCCTTGCAAAAAAACATTTTTTGGGAGTAGAATAACAATTCACAGGAATATTTTACTTAAGGTGCTTGGGTTTCAACTAGTGTGGTTAAAGAAATTCATCATGCCTTGTTTCATGGGGTTTTAGGACCATGTCATGGGATCATGGGGTGAATAATCAATACTTTCTGGCATTTTTTTCATCAGAACTTCATCATGCATATGTGCGCCATTCTTTTTTTTTTGAAGATGGGGAAACTGAGGTAAACAATAAAAAGAAGATGGGGAAACTGAAGTAAACAATAAAAGATTACCCAGCAAATGAGACAGACCAGAAAGCTCAGTCTTTCATCTCACTATTCAGCCAAGTAAACCTCCTTTTTCATTTGCTGTCCATAAGCATGAAACTGTCGTTACTTCAGCATTAGAACAGAGCTCTAGTTTTTTATTGGATCTTGTAACCAGCTCTCTCTGTCACCACAAGAATGATCATTGTAGTCTTGATCTGGTAGACAAGGGATAGGCAGGTTCACTCATCAGTGCCTAGAAACGTGTGTGTCTTAAAGGTTAGTATATGACCCCTGAGAGTGGGCTTTGTATAAACACAAAGGAAGCAAGTTGGTAGGATATTGGGACCTACTAGCCAGCTGTCACTCCGTAGACTTGAACTGATTTTGTTTTCCATCACCCCTCCCTCTGATCACAGCTTTTTATCTAACTGGCTGCCACCTTTCTCTCTCTCTCCTTGTTTCCAGGTCGGTGACTGGTTTGGATAAAGAACCTGACTTAGTGCACATGGAAGCCCAGACAGCTGATGGACGTGAGTATCTGCAGCCAATGCACAAAAAGTAGGCTTTGAGTCAATAAGGGAATGGGAATAAAAATTCACTTTACTTACTTTATCTCCTCATTTACATTTTAATTGATAGAAAGATGTGGGCCATGGTGTTTGATGTGTGACATACTCCTATCCTCAGCCCCTGGGGGGAAATTCAAAGTCTGCAAGACTTGTGTTTGTGGAGAGGCTGGGAAGAAGCAGTCTGTTGGTCTAAGGGCCATCTAGTATGTTCTTGATTTAGTGGTTTCATTATCATGTATTTTACATTAATTATAAAGAGCTGGGCAGCCAGCACTGTGCAGTACAACCTCTGCACTTCTAGAGGTGTTCACAACAGCTGAGTAGTACCAGAGAATTTGAGAAACCACCTATAGTCAGGCTTCTCCTCTGGCTAGGGTGTTTGTATGCCCCAGGTATTCCATGTCTCATACTGAAAGAATTTTTCAGTTTTGATTTTGATGAATGAATAGGTACTTTATACTAAAAGGCCTTGAAAAGGTTCCTGGATCTGAGGTAAAAAACAGGGGAAAAAAATCCAACATTTTTAACCCCTCACTGTAGTGAATCTGACCATGTTTGCAGTAGCATGGATTCCTATGACATTAACCTCCAGTAAAGAAGACAGTACACTTAGAAGAAGCTGTCTTTTTCCACTGACTTCTCCAAAGTGTTTTAGGTGTTTCTCACAGGAACTACAGCACGGTTGTGCACCTTCTTGTGAGATGCTGGCAGCAAGGCTAGATGCCACACAGAAATGGGACATGTGTCCCTTTCACACTACAAGGATGGTGTAGAAAAGCAGCATAGGACCAAGGCTGTAGAGGATTTCTGGGAGGAAATGGCCTCTTTTTTTTTTTTGTTGGTTGCAAACTTTTCTCTGTTTTAGTCAAGTGCTGCATAGGCCAGATGCTGTGTGAACAAGCTCCTGTCTATCAGGGTGGCTTCACTGAGACTGTGGATGTTCTAAAATCACTCATTGGCCTCCCACTGCTGTTTAGTGATGGCAGCTGAATAAATAACCAGGCAATAAGAGCTCAGGAGTGACAGCTGTTTTGTTGAAGAGGTGGAAAAAGCAAAACAGGTTGGCAGGTGGGTGGACAAGGTAGGGAGACTTCTTCAGTGCCTTTGCTACTGTCTGTGCTTTTGCAGGGTTGCTGAGAGAAGTGGCCAAAAGCAAGTAAAAAAAGCAAACAAGTAAGCAAACAAACTGCTGATAGTCTGTTTTCAAACTAAGCCTAAACTTGCTCACCCAGCTATTTGAATATTGGATGTGTCAAGGATATAGATGCTTCATTTGAAAGATTTATCCCCGGTTTGCAGACAACTCTTTTCCTTCAGATCTTGTTTGCTTGGGGGTTTGCTGTTTGTTCTTGCTTTAATACATAAATTCAGCATTTTGAAATTGGCAGTTGATGGTATTGAGTATTTCACTGAAAGTCAGACTTAGCCAGTAGCATCAGCAAAACAGGCCCATTTCAAGCCATCATCCCAGCAGAGAGCACACGCAGGAGACCCGGTGGGCTGTGCTGGCCCACTGGGGGACAGTGCCAAAATGGCTCCTCTCCCAGCCAAGCACAGCACAAAAGAACCATGTTGTTCCAATTAGAGTTCTTAAGGCTTAAACTGATATTAGTTTGTGTTACAAAACATCGACTGCCTCAAAGCTATAGCCTCACCTGGTGTGTAATGGTACAGCTCTGTGTACTTGGGAGTGGGAGGCTGAACTTTTCTCCTGGTTGGTTCTGTAGCCAAAATGGGCCTTCATGCTCTTACTGAAATGGCTGAGGTACTTACACCTGCTGGAAAATGAGTCCCTGCAGTTATTTCCTTCTGATCAGAAAGTTTCTGATGAAACTTCTGAGAAGGAAGAAGAGGCCTTTTGAACACTTCAGTCAGTCACTTATTTGATGCACTAAAAGACATAGAATGGAGTATTCCTATTGCTCAGTTCAATGCAGGGACAATAATTTGTGCCTCCAATGTCCCTGTAAAGTACATGATTCTTCTTGTAGAGGGGGGCATTTGTCTTTCCTTTTCTGTTTTCCTCTATGCTTTTTATTTAAAAAAAAAAAAAAAAAAAGGATTGAGAAGGGGGGGAGTAGTATTTAGGATTAGACTCTTTTTTTTTTTTTCTTTTAGTAGTAATGAGACTCAAGAACCTATCTAATCCCGATTTAAACACTGGAGCCTAAAATATTCCCTGTGGCTAGAAAGAGGTGGTGGGGCATGCTAGAGGCTCATTCATCCATAAATTAGTCAGGGCTATCAATAAGCTCATGGAGCCGGGTGGTGTCTGTCCTCCAGACATCTTGCCCCATGGTTTTTTTTTTTTGATCATGAGGAATAGTAGGATCTCTGAAAAAATACCTGCCCCAGTGTCTGTTCTCCTTAAATGTTTGCAATATGCTGCTAATTCCAGTGTTTTGGTGATCTCAAGCTGTTCCTGTCTTTTGAAGCAGTGGAATAGTGCACATTTTTTCAACGTTTTTGCAGAGCTATTGTAGCAGAATAATAATCTAGGCTTGCATTTTTAAATTATAAAAACATGTAGGAGCCTTGGGCATTTTACCTTCTTTCTGGATGTAATAAGCAGCAGCAAGGACAGGGCTAGATGTGTGGGGATTATTACAAATATACTGACACAAGCACCCACCAACACTTCTGGGTAAGATATATTAAACTCTCTGATGGTCAGTGAGATAATCTCCCCAGTCATAGATATGATGCAATAAATACTATTTTAATTAAAGGGTGAGGGAAAACCCTAACCAGAAAGATAAAGCAGGGTAACTAATTCCTGGGAAATAATTTACAGTCCTGTGTACATTTCTAGATCCTCTGTTCCTTTGCGGGACAAATTGTTGAGGCCAGATATTTTTTTTCTCCCTCCCACAGTAACCTTCACTGGTAGCTTATGATTTTAAGTCTTGCATGACACCAGGACCTGTGTTAAGCTGAGCCAGTCTGTCAGTGCAGCTTGCTTCCATCATGCCCTTCTCTCCATTAGCTTTGTGGGCCAGCCATGCCTGCTTTAGCTGACTTGTTAAAGCTGCCAGGAGGGAGCAGACCTTGCTGTCCCGTGTCTCTGTAAGTCACAGTAACTTGCACATAGGTCTGCCCTTTGCATCCTTCAGCACAGTGACAGCTTTAACTGTTTCTCTATCTCCCTTCAGGGACCCACATCTTTGGGTGTTACCCATCAGACAGAGCCTCTTGGTGCTGCTCCTTCCTGACAAAGCTGTCCTGACTGTCAGGCAAAGAAGAGATTTAATAGCTTGGATTATTTCACCAGTTTATCACTGAAAATTTCAATAAATTGTTTCAGTTTTATCATTTCTACAAAGAGTAAACAGACACAAGATGGGAGACTGTGTTAATTAGCAATGGGGAGGTATTTCGAGCTCCTCCACTGTTTAATGGCTGCACATAAGCGAAAATAATTTACCAATCCTAAGTGAAATAAATTGGTGAGAAGTGTTTGTGCAGATGCATGGCTTCTGGGATTTGAGCTGCAATAAACTCTCCCAACTGCTTGATGTCCATATTGCCTTGTTCACAGATGGGCTAAGAAAGTAGCTGGATGTTGTGTTATGAGTATCTTCTGAGGCTATCTAGGGAATAGGAAGTTTTTCACTCCTTTTGCAGTGAAACATAATTACAACAAAACAAAAACCATCATCCCCTCACCCAAACAAAGAAATCAAACTTAAACTACAAAAAAAAAATATCCCCAAACAACCAAAAAAACCCCAAAACAAAACAAAAACCCCACAAAACAATACCCCACACCCAAACCCTCTAATTCTGCTGTTGCACTGGGCTATATATACATTGGAGATAATCCCAAAATAGAAGCTAATCTCCATTTAAGACATACCTCTCCCAGTGAAAGGTAAGCAAGGCTTTAAATGCATGGCTTGGTCATGTGCCACCTGCCTCTTTGGGCAGCTGTCCTTTTTCCTTGTGGCTGTGCAAAAATGGGCTGAAAAATAAATTCCTTTGAGACAAGAGTGAGATAACAGCTTGGAAGTTAGGATGTTGGCATTTTTGTTGAGGAGATTTCTTACATAGGGGAAGATGTACTCTATGAATGGGACCATAGCTCCTAAAGGGATCACACCCTTCAAAAAGCTTGAGCAGGGACTTGTGGTTGTTTTTTTGCTTCTAGTCACACATAAATGTGAACCAAGTGCTGTCATATTGTTACCTGCTTTTAAAAATATATTTTAAAGATAATGATTTTTCATTTTTTGGGGGCAACCAGAAAAGAACACTTGTACTTATTTTGTTGTCCAAAGAAAGAAAGGTTTGAAGATATTTTTTTTTGTGTCTATGGCTTGTTATTGGTTTTTGTTGTTTTATAGGCTTTGTGTTGTATATGAGAAAAAATAAACAAGAGACTAAATTGAAAACAGGTAGTGAGCTACCCCCCCTTCTCCATCTCCTACTTCCCATGAATATTAATCATGTGCCATTCTTTGAGTACATTTGATTGCTGGTGTAACACACTCAGAATGACACATTTCCCAGTAGGCAAGAAGCTAGTTGTCATGTCATCACTTGTGATTTATTTGCATTTATTTGTGACAGTTCTTTATTTCTTTTCCCATTCTGTCACTCAGCAGCAGCAAATTATACCTTTTTTGGAACTATAAGAATATCCAGGCAACTGTGTGGGAGAACACACCGGAGGGAATGAGCTTCTAAAAATAAGGCTCCTGACCTGTCCTCCTTGTTCTGCCCAGTTTTAGTGCTACCTCAAAGAACAAGTCAAGGCTGCTGAGGTCTTTAGTTAGCATGCCAGTATATAAGACTCTCTTGTTTTCTTTGAAGTTACTTTTATCCACTGAAAGAGGTCTTAGATTTCATATTGGGGAGGTAAACAGCAGCTCTGGACTAAGTGTGTGTGTGTGTCAGCTGATGAAGAACCTTAAGCTGAGAGTCCACCCTCTCTACTGCTGCTGCTATTTTATGCTGGGAGAAAGCACAACTCCAGTACTCCAGTTACTTGGCACTGTCTCTATCTCAGATACTTTTCACTGTACACTTTATTTACCTCCAGGTATTCTGAGCTGACACCAGCAAGTTTCTGGTGCTTTATCATTATCACTGGGACCATGTTTTCATTACCACACCAGACCTGTGCATCTGCTCTGAATCAGCCATGTAGCCCTTGCTAACCTGGAATTGCCAGTGCTTCAACCCAGAAGCAAGTCTGCAGACTTATAACATGGACCTTCAGTCATGTGACTGTATTTGATTAAATCTTGGTTGTAGTTTGTGATGTGTTTTAGATTATATCTGTTTTTTAAATTATTATTTTTGTTATCAGTGCTTCTGACTTGTCTTTTTTTTTCTTTTTTTTTTTTTTTTTCATTCTTAAGAGTTTGCTGGTAGGACAAGGCTACGGAAGAGGAAACTGCCAGTTTGTGAATCTTTTATTTGAATTTGAGAAGGCAAGAGTGTCTGAGGATTTCAGTTGTGCCCCCAGTGCTTTCCACTGAATTTCATATTACCATCTCTGGAAAAACACATACTAAGGACAGTAGTAGGGTTTATGGAATGGAGAATCCTGTAAGCAAGCTTTTGTAGGCTAGTCACTGTCCCTTAAATTTCCCTTTTATCCATTTGGGCTAATTACAAGATCCTTGTGAAAAGGTGCAGTTGTGAACTAAAATGGCTACAGTAGGCTCTCCCCAGCGTTTATAAACTCACTCTTTTTTTCATTGATGGTGTGTCCACATTTTTTTGTAGTGAACAAGTCCATGAATTTAAGAAGCCTGTAGAACTGCTGCAGTGTAAAAGATATGACCCTTTTATCACTGCAACTGCCATCTTAATTGTATTTTCGTTTTCTCACTAATTCGCAGTTTCAGAAGAGCAGTTGAAAGGCAGAGATGGCATATTTAGATTACATACACCCAGAGACACAATGCCTTGATTGTTCTGTTTCATTAGATCCTTTCCTAGCCTGAGTGAAATAATGCTTAATCCTCTATAACCCCTGCTAACTTGCTGGAAGTGAGCAAGTATCTTCTTGCCGCTCCAGGCAACTTTCTGTATGTCTTCCTTTGCCTTACATCCTCTTTTATGTTCTTCCGCCAGTTCTGTTCCTTCTCTCCAGCAATGCCAATCACAGAATGTTAGGGGTTGGAAGGGACCTAGAAGATCATCTAGTCCAACCCCCCTGACAGAGCAGGATCACCTA
>JANHGL010023820.1:34558-50895 GCA_024611195.1 Ceyx melanurus | reverse complement strand
TCCCAGTTTGGTGTCATCAGCAAACTTGCTGAGGGTGCTCTCTATCCCCTCATCCAGGTCATTGATGAATATATTGAATAATATTGTACCCAGCACTGACCCTTGGGGGACTCCACTAGTTAAAGGCCTCCAGCCAGACTCTGCAATGCATCCCATTAGTCTAGTGGTCCTCACATCTTTTCTGTAGACAGAAGAATTGGATGCCTCTTGCAGTGCATATAACTACTGTTGGGACTCTTTAGCTAATATGCTATTTCATGTCCATGACATTTTCATACCTAGCCTATGTTGGCTGTAAATAATTTGGGGAAATGCTTGTCATTTTCACAGCAAAATAAGTTGAACTGAACAATGCTGTTTTGACTTTTTTTTTTTTTTTTTTCATTTGTGCTTTACTACCACAATTAAAACCAATAGTCAAAGCTAGGGCATCTTGGGGGAAAATGGGGATCTAATCCCCACCAGTGTAGTGGAATTGATTAATTCTACCTGGGCGGCTTTTGAAATTTTTTCTTCCATATGGTCTCATCATCAATTTTCTGATGCATTTATGATATATATCCTTCATTTATGGTTTGAGATCCAGTCTTCTGAGGGGTGTTTGAACAGTGGGATCATGGAAGTCTGATGAGCTGACTCCAGAGACCAGTTAGTTTTAAAGGCTTGAGACAGATCATGCAAGAACATCTATCTGGTTGGAGATGAGGTTGACTTCTCTTTGGAGACATTATTGCAAGCAGCTGATGACATTTACAGACAACAGGTTTCTGCCAGGGCAGTTCTCATGTGTATTTATTTTCTCATTACAGACACCCACTATTTGACCTGCCGGATCCAAGAGTGCTCAGAGGCCAAAAGGATTAGGCCATTTTCACGCTCCATTGACATCAGCTCCCTTGTTGTTCAGGATGAATATATCTTCATCCAGGTATGTTGGCTTGATATGAAGGTGACATGAATTCTGCCTGCACAAGTTATTTGTTCTGTGCAAGAGAGGAGGCACATTTTTAGGACAAGTGCACAGGATCACAAGTCATAAGAGCTGGGAGTCTATAACTGCCTTCTATAGGTTGACTATGCAGTTTGGGACAAAACAGATGATATCTCTGCTCATTGCTTGTCTCATGGTGAATCTGATGTATTTTGGATTTCATTCAACAATTACAAGTGTACATGGGTTTCACAGAAGAGCCAAGGAAGCGTGTAGGTGATCATTTTAAGAAATGGACTGAAAGATTTGCAGGAGGATATAAGATGGCAGAAGGATTTGGAAAATGATATTATAGGGAAACCTCAGAGTGGAAGAGAGCTGTAAAATTGTCAGATCGTTAATGATGTTGGAGATGAGGAGAAAGCAACAGAAATTGAATGAAAAACTGCTTGGGTTTGAGATTTTCTGAGGGTTTTTTTTCATGGTCTGGATGGGACAAGGCCATCTCTCCCATTTCATACCTATGGAAGTGTGAGAATGAATAGTATGGTTTGGAAGAACTTTTCCTGAAGATGTACCATCTGAGAGAAAACTGGGAGCCAGGCTGCAGTGATTCCAGGTCAGGAGACAGGGTTTACAGACATGATGATGTTAACTGCTTGTCACCAATGCTGAATAGGGGAGATGTGATGAGGTGGAACTTTGATCCAGGTTGTACAGAAGAGACAAATCTTTCCCTTTTTGAGTAAGACTAGGTTGCACTAAGCTTCTATTTTACTTCATTGAGAGAACATTTTTCTTGAATGTTACCAAATCACAAGAAAATTCTGCTCTGCTTATTGTGGAATTTTCTGAGAAAAGGGAGTTTAAGTGGGAATGCTGATACTAGTGTGCTGGGATTAGATAGAGGACTGGACCCATATGACTTGGGAATACTGCAGTATGAAAACTGCATGCACTTGAGTAACACTGGCAGAATTCTGTGAGTAGAGGAATCTGACTCTCTAGACATGACTGATTGCTATGGGAGCCACATCTCCCCTCATTTCCCCGCGAGACCCAGACTTCTATGGCTTCCTTTGGCATCATGGAGAGACCCACTGCTGGGAAACACTGTAGATACAGCTTTTGCAACTTAGTAAGTCATGATTCGATTAGAGGCAATGGCTTTCCAATTGGTAAATGCTCTACTCTCCAAGGAGTGTTTTAAAGATATTTAATCTGGCAGTTTGTCTGTGGCTGATGGGATTGTGGAACATCCAGTTCTTTAAGGCTACCATGAGGCCTTACAGACATTTCTCATTCCACAGCTCCCACATATGGTAAAACAAGGCTGCTCTGTTTAGAAACTTGGGCTCACAGTGAGGAGATCTGTTGTGGCATGAATGCTCCTCTGCCTCAAATTGTCAGTGAGCAGCTCAAGCTAATACCTGCTAATTTCTTCAAGTTTGTTTGTTGGTTGTTTTTTTTTTTTTTTAAAAAGGTGTGTTTGTGTGCATACAAGCACGTGCACATATGTATATATAATACTTCAAGTGCCTTGAAGTGATGTTTTCTTATAGCTTAATGAGTACTTGAAGTGAAAATCACATACACTTCTAAAAAACGTTAAATATATACACTGAACATTGCTGCTGCTTTGGCCAGGAGACTCTCCCTTTCACAGTTTGTCTATCACTTTCTCTCTTTTTTTTTATATCACAGTTGCAGGATTTTTGCCTGTCCAGCAGCCTGTTGTAGGTGGCTGCAGAATCTGGGCATGGCTTGAGTCCGTGTAGGACTAGAGAGAGGCACAGACGCTTCAGATTCACAGCACACTCTCTGAGCTGAAGGTGTGTTAAATCCACCATGTCCAGTGTATGGTCGATGGGCTATGCACAGTGTTTGCTCAGTACATATGTAGGAGTGCTGATATGTCCTGGATGTATTAGTCTCACAAGCCGTGTCATCTAGCTGCCTATTATGGGATGTGTCAGATTGACTGTGTGTACAATGTCTCATGCATATAATTCTGTCTGGATAATCTTGGACAGAAATATGGGAGCTAGTTCTTTTGAATTTCAAATATTAGACAGAGATGAATAAATAAATTTTAAATTAAATGTTAAGAACCTAGGGAGGTTTAATAGCTGCATAAAGGATGGGTGCATGAGTTTTGATATGCCTGTGCTGGAACAAATCAGAAGTAATGTCTTGGAGTAGAGAGTAAAACTTCTTTCTTTTATTCCCATGAAAACAGATTTTTAGTCTAAACTACTAGTCTGTGTTCCTCTAAAGTGTGAGGAAAGACAAAAATTTTCAGGGCAATTTATCTTCTCTTATTGTACCTATTGCAGAATGAGATAGGTCTCTCTGAATACACCTTTCTCATTAATACTAGAAGGGACCTAAATATAGCTTTGAGAAGACCCCTAACTTTTTGACTGCTAAAATTAGGAAAGATGAATCCCAGCTATTGATATCCACATTTTACATTATTTGCACACAGTTATTTATTAGTGAATATCCATTCTAATCAAGCTAATGAACAGACCTATAGTGTAAGATTCTGGGGAAGCATTAACCTGTGTAACTGTGCACTCAAAGCAAGTGTGATACTGTGCTGCATAATGGATAGGAGAAAGAAGAATATAGAAAATGTTATAGTGCTATTATAAATCAATGTTTCCTTATCATGTGGAATATTGTTGTGCAGCACTTCTGAAAGAATCTTGCAGAATTGCAGTGCAAAGAAAGAAAATTAAAATGATTCTATGCTTGAAAAAAGGGTTGCCCATGAAGAGAATTTGAAAAGACTGGGACTAGTTACCAGGTAAAAGAGATAAATAACATAGCACATGAAGAAAAATGTAAAAAGGTAATGAAGAAGCAAGGAAGAAATAGCTAAGAGAGTAGGAAGAATTCTTATGAATAAAACAGTAGATGATATTTCTGAATTTATTGATTGAATTTCTATTTGATTCATTGATAGTTAACTAAGCCACCTAGCACATCACCAAGATTGGATAATTCTGCATAAATTGATATGTTAAGACAAATTCTGCCCTCTGTTGTGTAAGTTTTCACTCTGTTCACAGGATTGCTCTGTTGTAGCCAGGAGCCAATATCATCATCATCTTTCATAGCTAATACTTAAAATTTGTACACCTTGCAGAGCAGATCACTTATCTGGGAAAAAAACTTGGGAAATTCTGAATTTATTTACTGTTCCAACATGGAGATAATTTGATAAGCAGCTTTTCAATTAAGGTCAGTGTCAGAGTTCAATTATATAGCTTTGCAGTAGTGAAGCCCAAACTTTCTGTACAGAGAAACCTCCCCAGGTTCTTCACATTTAATTTAAAATGTCTTTCTCTGTAATATGCCATTCCACCTTTCCTTACCAGTGCGAGCACTTACTGCTGAGGTAGTATTGCTTCCTAAACTTAGGTGCAGACATAACCTGCAACTGCCTATAAGATTTGACTTCACGACAATTAACCTGAATTGCTATGATATTCTCATTTGCAGACACTACATTATGAGACCCAGTGGTCAGGGATAGTCTGTTTTATATATGAGTCTAGTGCATTGATACTTTGAAGAATTTCTATGGTAAAAATAAAACATGGGGGAATTGGGGGGAAAAGATTTTCAAGCATGTTTTGAATCAGGATTTCTAATGGAAATGCTCAAACTTCTGAGAAGGATATAAAATGCAATAGGCTTTAATGAAAATGGGGACTGTTTTTCAGGAAATTCTATTTTGAGAAAGAAAGCATTGTTTGGAGAAAAACTTTCTTATAAATAGAAGAGAACATCAGTGCTACTTAGTTCTTTAAAAGCTAAAGAAGGGAGCAGGGACAATCTGTGTGCGTTTCTTTGCCTATAGGTGAAAACTTTCCTCTTTAAACTCAAGAAAGCATGACCAAATGTCAGCAATTATTGCAGGGAGTGAGAAGAGTCTTGCCAAAAGCTCTCAGTAAAGTGTTGCTTATCTGCAGTAGTCTGAGAACTCTTAAGGGGTTTAAATATGGCAGTGTGTTCACTGGAAATCAGCTTTGCTCTGGGATAGTGGTTTCTGCAGAAAGCAATGCTCTTGTAGACAGACCTACAGCTGCCATAAGGAGCTGCTTATTGTTAAGTTAAAGTAGTTGTTCCAAGTTACGCAAAGATTATGTGCAAGCTAGCCCGGATGCAATGGCTCAGTGGTGGTTCTGGGTAGCTGGGGTCCTGTTTGGATGAGCTGGTCACTGCTGGGTGCTGATGACATTCCCAGCACACTGGTGTGGAGCCGTGTAAGGAGTGTATTTTTACACAGAACTGTAGGTATCAGGAGAGGGACAGATGTAACTCTCAGAAAATCTTCAGAATGTGTGTCAGGAAGACTGCTGGCAGTACTGCTGTTACAGTGCTAGTGGCCTAGGGATGTGAGGCAAAGTTTACAGGGAGAGGTAGTATTTTTTTATGAGATTGGCATTGATAGAGTTAGAAAAGGGACAAATAAGCTTTAGGCATACTCACAAGATCCTAAGACACTTGAGGAAGGATTTGTTCTGTGAAAATTGTCCTTTCTTTTTCTTTCCCCAGCTACAGATGTAGGTCTCATAAAACAACTTTCCTCCCTCTATTAATCTTGTTGTGTTTTCCTTGTGTAAACCCTTCAGTGTATGTCTTTCTTCCCA
This sequence comes from Ceyx melanurus, assembly GCA_024611195.1. NCBI lineage: Eukaryota > Metazoa > Chordata > Aves > Coraciiformes > Alcedinidae > Ceyx > Ceyx melanurus. The sequence continues at coordinate 45,300 of JANHGL010023820.1, read as the reverse complement.
GAGGTCATACCACTTTAGTTCAGTATCCAGTTAACACTGTCCCCATCATTCCTTCTATCTCTGTCAGCACTTGGAGACCCTCAGGGTAACTTTGGCCTTTTTGATTTGAACTAGCTGTAATTCAGTGCAGAGATGTGTGGATGGGCAATCGATACTTATCTGGATTGTTTTTTATGTCTTTATTTTTCTTTGGAATGGTGCAAATTCTGCTATTCCCACACAGAATGCAGCTGAAGTCGATCTGAAAAGTAGCTTGGGCTTTCAGCATTTTCCATGCAATGACAAACCAACTGGGCATGGAAGACTCCTCTAAGATTTAAAAGTTGATTTGGGGGTGATGCCTGTTTTCTCTAGCAGGCCAAAGAAATGCCTTTAGAGATGAATACTTTTGGATCTGCCTTTGGCTGGTGGCCTTACCTCATAAAGACAAGGACCAACACCTGCAAGCTCTGACTGCAAAGGGTTGGCTGTTTGCTTCAAACCCTGCTCCATTTCCACTTTAATCAGGAAGGTCTTTGCACTATTAACTAGACAGGCCTGCTGAGAGCCAGTATACCACCAACTTCCAAATCCTCTGAAGCATGGTAGCTTGGATACTCCTTCCCTTTTTCACTCCTATGGCATAATTTATCAATATGTTTAACTGCAGGCTAAAATAGTCTTGTATCTTACCTTGTCCTTCTTGCCATTTCTCCTCTTAGCAAGCTTTTTTGGCAACCTTCTATGCCATTTCCTTTGTGATGTACCTGTGAACTTTCAGGTTGGATTGTCCTGGGGAATCTGATGGTCCCATGTCCAAAAAGTTAAGCTGCTCTGGTGGTTGCCCTAGTTGAGGATGGTGTGATGAAGGTAAAAATAAGTGTGGCTTAGGCTAGGAAGAGAGAGTCTTGGCTATAGTTTGTAATTCTCCTGTATGTGATGGGGTCTGTGGCATTATGATATAGGAGCAGGGGTTGGTGGTTACTTGCAGTGTGAACATGCGGCAGTGTGGGAGCATCTGCAGTCCTTATATAGAGCAGGAATTCTGTGTGGAAAGAGAAAAGTTTAAGTCAAAATGCTCTTCTTCACCCTCTGAAGTAATCTGGTGCTTAAAAGACTTAATGCTTAATTCAGAGAGTTCCACAGCAGGACAGCATCTCAGTCTGCTCACCAGCATGAATGAGAAGGAACAAACCCAGAATTTTTCCAGATGTTGTGGTGTGGTGCAGCTAAGTGGGACTCTTATAATACACATCTGAATAATTCCTCTGGCTCAGAGGAGCAAGTACTTCTGCCAAAAGCTGTTGAATCATTTCAGTCTTCTTTTGCACCAGAAAGTCATCTTAAAACATACACAGATGTCCATATTCACTCACATCCACTGATAGCTTCTTATAGAACCTATGGATAATATTGTTGGGTTGGTTTTTTTAAGCCTGAAGTCTCATTGGAATGTGTCCAAAAATTTCAGCTGAAGTTGTTTTATGGAAAATGGCTTTTGTAGGAAATGTATAATTTTTTTATCTGAATCAAATTCTGTTTTTATCAAAGTGGATATATTAGTGAACTTTTTTCTTTTTTTCAGGCTCACTAAAAAGAAAAACATTTATTATTAGAACTGGGGTGGAGGGAACATTTATCTTTAAGGTTTTATAGAAGAGAAAAAAAAATCCTAATTCTATAAAATAAATATGTCTAAACTTAGAGGAGTATTTTTTTTTACTGCTACTGTTTAATTGTGGTTGTTTAGGATAACTTGGAAGTGCTTATGTTTAGTAGAACACGAGTGTATGTTTCAAGTTGATTTGCTGCTTAGGGTTAGGCTAAATGAGCATATTTGCTGAATCGAAGCCAGTTACCAGGTCAGTAGACTTCAAGCAACAGCCACAGCTGAGATTATGCCAATTCCTGACATCAGGTGTCAATTTAATAACTTAAATAGGTAGTAAATTTCCCCTGGAGTAAAGAAAGGTTTTTTTTTATTTTTTTTTATTTTTTTTTATTTTTTTTTGGTTAATGTGAAACTTCTCAGCAGTGAAACAAGATAAGAGGGCACAAATTAAACTTTGATTTCCTGGTCTAGAGCCTTCGCTTTATTTTCATAGACACTAAACACACCATGTTCAAATATAAATTTCTTTCCTCCATTTTTTAAGTGGGAGCCAAAGGTCTTAACAGAAATCAATCCATGCAATTTATTTTTAACTTCACCCTGCTTAGCTACGATTGATTTTTATCTTTGCGATCGATGGTAGATAAAACGGCTTGGCGGGACAATGGAGCACTCTCCAACTTGTAGAGTTTGGTCTTTGAGTCTTTTATTGAAGAAATCATTAAAAGCTTATTATGAAACTAATAGGATGAAGACGTTTAAATGATGAACATGATTACACCTGTTTTACTGGTGAATAATGCCTGCTACACCCGATCTTCTTGCCCCTATTTAAAATTCTGGACAGCACTCCAGTGGGGGAAATTAATCCATACAGATGAAAGAAAATGCATCCCAAGTGCTAGTTAAAAGCTCTTCTTAAAGCAAGACAGGCACTATGTATCTACTTTCCTATTCACTGATGGGTGCTTTTCATCCATTTCTAGCACTGGTTCATCTTCGCTGTGGCAAATATCAATTAGAACTTGGACCTAAATAGATGTTGATAAAAAATTGTTAACTTTTCCCTTTATTTAGTTATATTTATTTAATTATTGTATAGGGGACATTGTGCTGTTTTTCCTTTTATCACTCTCTCCCTTCTCTTCATGTTGTCTGATTTATCATCAGTGTCTGTAGCTGAAGAAGTAAAGGATTACCATGGCAGACTCATAGGTTTCCTCTAAAGTCCTTCTGAAGAAGATTTAGTGTGTACAGCTCTGCTCCTCTCTTATGCTGGTTTCTGTATGGGTAATGTAATTTGCAGGTCTAACATGGCTTGCGTTTTGGTGTAACCATGCACATTTTCTGCAGGAGTTATTTTTAAAACAAATCAAGTACTTTCACACAAGATTACACTGTCCTGTAGCTGTGTCCTCATAGGTCTGAGGGGAGAGGGAAGCAAACAGGGACTGGCCCATTAAAATAAATGTTCCTTTGTCCTAGCAAATTTTCACTGATGGGTCTGACACTCTAAATAGTGGCATATTTTCAAAGCCTGCTGAATTTACCAGGCAGCTTGAGGACACTTTGCACATGGAAACACTAATCCTTATGTTTCTGCAGCACACTTAAGTAATTGAATATTACCTTATGTACAGTCATTAAGGTATGGTATTGATGAAAACCACAGGAAGATTATTCTGACTAGATGGTACTTATGATGAGATTTATGCTGGGGCAATTGAGAACCTCAGTACACAGAAATCTCTGGTAGCTTCATCTTCTGAATCTTTTCTGACTGGCACTGGGGTTAGGCTTCGGAGAGGAGACACAACTTTTCAATCCTTATGCTGGTAAACCTGTAAAAGACCTATGACAGCAACTGTCTCTGAAGAACACCAAAATACCTTGGTAAAGGCAAGTGGAACAGCTTGCCTGATAACTTCTCACCACTCCTCCATGTTTAATGCACAATTTGATTTAGGAGATTTTATGCCCACAAGAAGGAGAAAGGTTAACTAAAAGCAGTGAGGAGGGATACCAGGGCACCCTAAGGAGATGGAGAACACAGATGCAGGATTCTGTTCCAATACTGATTCAGTGTTTCTCAAGTGTATTCTCAATAGATTTTCACTGATCCAGGTTACTGAGAAGGAGAGAACTCTGCAAACTGGGGAAATCCTCTTGGATAAAAAGTGAAGGTTTATTGAAAATAACATAAACTATGTACTATCAACTACTTACTATGAACAAGGAAGTTTAAAATTTGTTTCTCTAACAGACTGAGTCACTATTTACTGTGCTTGATGTGGGAGGTAAATGATAGGAATCATAAATGTCTGACATTCCTGGTCATTGTAGGTTGATCTTTGCTATTACCAATTTTCTTTTACTTTGAACACTATAAGCGGTGTAAAAAGTAGAGGACCTGTTCCAACAACTGTGAAGGGCAAACGATTGTAGAGCACCCAGGCTATGTAGAAAAGAGCCTTCTGTTCTCTTGTAGTCATTGACCTCATAATTAATTCTTCTTGCTTTCCAAACTCTTTTAGATGATGTGGGGGTTTTTTTTGTTGTTAAGATGAGCATCTCTCTAAAAAAAAAAATGACAGAAGGAAAATTTGCTTTTAAAGAATCATATTCAGTCATGAACAGGAGAAATGACTTGGTGTACTGATTCTAGACATGTCACAGAAATTATGGAGATGAATAGATTCCATGACAGATTTTCATTACTTCTCTGCAGCCTTGTGAACATGCTTGTCTTCTGTTTGATGTGCTCTGTCCCACTGCAGGTCAGGAAGGGGGATGAGGCAGCACGTTGAAACTTTGAGGGCTTTTAAAGAGAGAGTTCTCATGTTTCTGTTCTTAAGTGTAAACTGATACAAGACCAGACTTTTGTCTTGAAAGGAAATTTGGAAGTATTAAAGAAAAGTAGTAGATCAGGAGTGGAGAAAGGAAGAAAGAACACAGGTTAGGAAACACAGATGTGTTTAATGACAAACACATTTGTCCAAAGGAATAATTTTCACTGGCCAGAAGCCAAATTAAAAACATAAAATAGAAATCTAGAAAAAAAAATTAATGAACCAGTCATTAGCAAAGGAGGAGGAAAAAGACAAACCCAGCTAATTCTGTATTGAGCATGACAGATGAGCTCACAACAAATAATTAGGTGACATTTATCAAATGTGAACTAAAAGGAAGCATTAGAGGGCAAAACACTACCATAATCTCTGGGATTTACAGTGTTGGAGAGTTTGCTCACAGGAAAAGTTCATCAAAATAAATTAAGTTGGGCCTTCCAAAATTCATTCTCTACCACAGTGCTTGCCAGAATTTTATTGAAGGCTTGATCATTTTTTTTGGAACCGCTATAACTACGCATTTATATCATGCAAAGATGAGGTGCTGGCAGGGAAAAGCTTCACACAACTCTTGCCAACAAAATTGTGAGTGGCTTCTTATTAACTGTCTCAGAGCACAGACCACAAAGATTTCTATTTCTAAACCTTTGTCAAGGTGACCTAGTCCAGGTAGAGGACTGAAAGGGAGTTTAGTGCACAGTGAATTTGAACAGTGTTTGAATTCTTTCTTTCTGCCAAAGAAAAAAGAAAATAAAACCAATCCAAATGAAATAATCTCGAAGTACCAGTTTCCAGGACATAAAGACAAAAAACTATGTAACATCTCTTGAATGTGACAGACTTGGAGTAGACCCTGCCTTGTCATAGAGGGAGAATTTGATCACCCCTTGATATTTCTGCTACTCTGTGTTCATGTGATTATCTTGAAGATTGTTGGATTATTCCCAATGTTAGTCATCACAGCATTTTTAAAATATGTAAATATTAATCTGCATCTTAAAGATGAGTTGATGATCATGTCTCAGACCATCAGAAGAGGTGGATATTGAACCCAGGATCCTTTCCAAGTAGTCACTGGACATATTCAGTATTATCTGAACACTGATACAAATAAAGATTTGGTGCTGAAATTGTGAATGATGTAAAATGAGTTAATGTGGCAGAGTAATATCATTTGAGGATTTGGATCATCCAGTGGGATTCAGAAATATCTCCAAGAGAAGAGGGCATATTTAAATATTACCTTTGCTATTTAGGTAATATGAACTAGAAGTGTGGGATCCTTTGGGTAAGGCTTATACAGCTGATAGATACAATTACTGCAAACATGATTTTTTTTTGCCTTTGAGCTGGACTGATCATGAATTAACTGTATAGTCTGTTCTTTCCTGTGAAAACTTGGTTTTCATATGATAGTATTAGATGGGAAAGATATCCTTCAGAAATAACACAGCCCTTTCACCATCCTCACAGCAGGAGAGCAGGACCCTGAAGTGCTACTGTGCCAATCCACACCGTACTTTACATGAAGTGAGAGTCAAGTGACTCCTGTTATTTCTTTGTATCTGCCACTGGTTTTTTTTGAGACCAAAGGAAAATCGCTTTAGATTTTAATGTCTATATTTCCCCTTGACTTTAGCTATATGGTGTCCATATAGATTTTGGTGTGATATGGGTCTTTCTCTGCCTTTTTAAATGCAGTGTGTGGTATAATGGTAATTGTTTGATTGATTGGTTTTTTTTTCTTTTGGGAGCACTAGATGCATCTATGATAAAATTGCAAGTACAAGTGGGGAACAAACAGGAGGGAAAGTTAGTGTAGAAGCCTGTCCTATTTCTAAACCTTCCTTTCTTTCTAGTTCTTCAAACTGTCAATACAAAAGCCTTATTTTGATTTTATTAGTTACAGTTTTCATGACCAATAGTATTAAGTCCTTCAAATGACAGCTTCTCTAGGGAAGAAAGCCACTATCTAGATGTGATATCATTGCTGAGAATATGTGTGTGTGTGTGTGTGTGTGTGTGTGTGTGTGTGTATCTAAACATATTCCACATAAGCTCATTCTGAAATATCAATGCTAGATAAAAAGAAGTGTATCTATGAAAGAATATAGGACCTTTCTGTTAGCTTTATTGGAAACTTAAGAAGCCAACAAATGACATTCCATACAAGGTGGAAGTGCTTTGTGTATTGTTTTATCTTAAAAAAAACAACCCTGCAAGACTGACAAAAGAGCTGAGTATCAGAAATTCACCAATATAAACCTTGTTGTAGCCAGGACTGAAATGGTGCCAGAAAGAACACCCACAGCAAGAGTAAGTGACTAGTGACAGGTTTAAAATCCCATAGTTTACAAATTAGCAGGGCTAGATTCAATGTATGGCATTTATGTGTAGCCTTTCAGCTCATTCGGTCCATAAAACCACAGATTTGGATGTCTTATCAGTTACCCCCCATATCCTCATTCAGAGACTGTGATTTCAGAGAAACCAGTTTTATAGTGACAAAGAGCATCTAAGAGCTTAGCTTCAGTTTTTCAAGAGCACACTCATTGCATTTACTGTTTGCATTAAATAGTGCTAGTGTGGATCTCTGCTGTTAGTCACAGTAAAAAGTCATTGGAAGACAACCCTGGTCCCAAGTGAATTATAGTGCAAACAGACAAGGCTGAGAAGCAGCAGAGAAAAGAGGTATTACCTCTCTTTACAGGAGAGAAACAGAAGCACAGAGACTTTAAATGACTTGCCCAGGGTAGTTGTGTTGGAAGCATGTTATGAAACCAGATCATCTTTCTTCTACTTGAGACCTTAAACTTTATATCCACTTTTACTTTTTTTTTTTTACTTTTTTTTTTTTTTTCTGAGCTATTAAAATCATACTGGTTCTGAAGCATGAGAGACAAAATGGAAAGCTCAACAGTACAGTTTAAATAAATAATGCTTCAGACCTCTCAAGTCTGGGATTTCTTTGGAGTTATACAGATGCTTTTAAGGATAGCTGTGTAGGTCTTAGAAAAGATACCTGAAAGAAAGGTTGTCAAACCCTCTCCGAAGTGTCAGCATAAGGTGTTTTAGAATGCTCATCACTCACACCTTTTGGTGTTTCCACAGGTGACAGCTGGTGGAAGAGCAAATTACTATGTGTCATACAGACGGGAGCCTTTTGCACAGATAAAATTGCCCAGATATTCACTTCCTAAGGTGAGTGCACCATTTATGCATACAGCCTGTAATAGCTTGAATAGCACAGCCTTCCCAGTGGTGAAGCACCTTGGTGGGATGCCTCTCTGGAGAGCTCTATTTGTTGTGCTACTTGAATGACCTTTCTTAAATATGGATTTGGGATCATTACCTCTCTCTCACTTTGATTAGTGAGCATTTCAGGAAGAACATTTTCTTTTTTCCTCTGTAAAGAGTAAATGGGGACGAATAGTTACCTCAGAAAATGGAGCTCAGAGCAACTTCTCTTTGAGCAGTCTTCTCTGAACACCTTTTCCTAGTCTGTTTTCTACTAAAGATTTCTCTGTTAGCCTGATCATGACGCTGAAGGTCCTAGAGAATGGTTAGGATGCGGAGCACTACTACAGTCTCCATGCAATGGAGAAGCAATGAAAGAAGCAAAGTATAGCAGCTCAGCTCTCCCTATCCTATGGCTGGACATTGTCAAGGAGTCATGGAGGTGCAGCTGCCTTCCTAAAAGTTGTGTCTTATGAATGCTTGGAACATATAGAACCACTGTGTGATGCTGCTTAGGAGATGACTGAGATGACCTAAGATGAACACTGACTGGCAGAGCTGGAAGGAAAGGAGTTAATATGTCTTACACAGCTGTACCTGGAGTTATGTTCTTGGGCTGTATCTCTCTAACAGGTCAAATGGTGCAATCCACAGCAAGAAAGAATATGCCCCTGGATATATGTTCAAAATACATAGCTTGGGATCATGTATAAAAGAAGGAACCAAGCTTTCCAGTGCTTTGGGGAGGATATAGGTTTCTGAGTGTCTTAATGGGCAGAGCTGAGACCTCTGCTGACCTTTATAGCATCAGAGTGGCTGTAGAGCAATCATAGAGAGCTGATAATCAACAATAATGGCCTTCCTCCTTCTTCCACAAGTGAAAATTTTGGTGTAATTTAAAAGTTGAAAGTACTTTTAAGCTAGGTGTCATGGCAAAGTTCTTCTAGACATGTAAAGAGGCTTATTTATGCTGCCCATAGTCACTAGGACTGGGGTGTATTAAGAACAGTGTGTCTAGTAGGTCAAGGGAGGTCATGCTCCCCCTCTATTCTTCCCTGGTGAGGCTGAATTTGGAATACTGTGTCCAGTTCTGGGCTCCCCAGTTCAAGAGAAAAACGGAACTACTGGTAAAAGACCAGAGGAGGGCAACAAAGATGACTGGGGGCTGGAGCATCACTCTTATGAGATAGGTTGAGAGAACTAGGGCTATTTAGTCTGGAGAAAAGACTGAGAGGAGACCTTCTCAATGTCTATAAATATCTAAAGGGTGGATGCAAGGAGCTGGATGCTTTTCAGTGTTGTCCAGTGACAGGACAAGAGGCAATGGGCACGAGCTGGAACCCAGGAGGTTCCATCTAAATATGAGGAAAAACTTCTTTACTGCGAGGGTGATGAAGCATTTGAACAATTTGAAGCCCAGGGAGGTTGTGGAGTCTCCTCTAGAGATACTCAAAACCTGCCTTGATCCAGTCCTGTGTAATGTCCTCCAGGCAAACCTGCTTTGGTGGGGGCATTGGACTAGATGATCTCTAGAGGTCCCTTCCAACTCCAATGATTCTGTGATTTTTTGCTGTAGAGTAGTAACTATCTCATGAGCTGTAAATCAATAAACTCTTCTGGAGTTGTATATATGTGAGGCTGGCAATAGGGTAATGCAATATTTCCACTGCAGCTGGTCAAACCAGACTGCAATAATTGGGTGTGTTTTGCTTTATTTTCCCACAACCCAAATACATTTGGTGTTTACTTAATCTTCAAGGAATTAATGCTGTAGGGGTAAGAACAAGCTTCCTGATTTAGTCTTCCTTCATTGAGAAAAATGACAAATCTCCCACTGATTGCATTAACTGGGACAGAACTATGCCCTCAAATGTTTTTTTTTCTCTCCATCCCATGCTGATAGGCTATGTTAGGTCTATTAGAAATAACCCCATTCAATCAACCCAAACTTTTCATCTAGATACCTCAAACAGAAGATTAAGTTGCCTCCTATGCAGGATGGGGATATTGAGCTGATCTTCCCCCAGATATTCTGGCCAAAATCAGGTCACTCCATCCTTCGGGACACTTCCAGAATTATGTTTTCTTGATGCAGAAATAGTGCAAGAAATTAATCAAGGCTCCTTGGCACCCTAGGGAAATTTTAAAAAGATGTAGATAGATAAATGAAGTCCCACATAACCACAGAGATTTTGCTTCTGGCTGAATCAGTGTTAGTTAGAAGTTAGTTAGAAGGGGACAATGTCACCAGGTTGCCATGTAGCAAACCATGGGAGGACACAACAGTGTGGGAACAAAGGGGGACTAGCAAGGGCTATCAGTCTGTTGCCCAGAAGCATGCGGGGGACAAAGTAATGAAGTCAGGGAGTTTCAGAAATGTCCCGACCCCCTTCAGGTAGCAGCTGCCAGCAGGGAAGCATCAGGGAGACACATTAATGGAATAAAGGGGAGTTTACCTGGGGAGACGATATGGCCAATGGCCCAGTTGAGGTGCCTCTACATGAAGGTACAAAGCATGGGAAACAAATAAGAGGAGCTGGAAGCCACCATGCTACTAGAAGACTATGACATAGTGGCCATCACTGAAAGGTGGTAGGATGAATCTTATGACTGGAATGTGGCTGTTGATGGATATAAGCTATTCATAAGGGACAGAAGAGGAAAGAGGGGTGAGGGGATTGCTGTATGTGTTAAGAAATTGAATGTGATGAGATATCCCCAGAAAATACCCACCAGCAAGTCAAAAGCTTATGGGTAGTAATTAGAAACCAGGGCAATAAGGGGAAGGGGAACCTTATGGTTGGGGTCTACTACAGGCCACCCTATCAAGAGGAATCTCATGATGAAATGTTCCTACTCCAATTACATGAAGTATCAAGGTCAACACAAGGAAGAACTTTTTCTCAGTAAGGATGACAGAGCTCTGGAACAGGTTGCCCAGGGAGGTTGTGGAGTCTCCATCTCTGGAGACACTTAAGACCTGCCTATATCTGTTCCTGGGTGACTTGGTCTAGGTGATCTTGCTCTGGCAGGGGGGTTGGACTAGATGATCTTCTAGGTCCCTT
>JANHGL010023820.1:0-34458 GCA_024611195.1 Ceyx melanurus | reverse complement strand
CTGCTCAGGCAGGGGGGTTGGACTAGATGATCTTCTAGGTCCCTTCCAGCCCCTAATATCTGTGATTCTGTGATTCTATTCAATAACAGTGGCAAGGATGAAGTAGTCAGTACTCATCACCACCCTGGAAATCTTTTCCATACTTTAAACAAACCTGAGAAAATGCACTGTCAAGTCTCTTTGATATTAGAACTAAATGGGTAAACCCTTGCTGAACATCTTGGTCAACAGCAGAAATCCAACAAAGGTTGGTAGGTAGATTTTTTGACATTCTTTATGTAATGGAATAATAGATCTCAGGCAAACTCTTAAAAGAAAAGTATGTTACTAAAAATCACTACCAGTATTAGCTCAAACTGATCCCTATACCTCAGCTTCAAATAAATGTGTTCTGAAATGGGTTCTTTACCAGTTGGAAGCACAAGCCCATTAGTTCAGTATGTATGTGGAAATTGTCACTGCATTTAGTCTGGTGCTACACCACAGTGACTATGAGGACTCCAAGCTCCAAGGCTGTGAATCTTCCATGAGTGATAAAACTGACTTTCAAATTTATAAATAAAAAATGAAACTGGATGAAATTCCTTGAAGCCACCAAAAATGAAGAAAGCTAAAACCCTTAACCCAGCTGGTGATCATTAAATAAATGAAATGCAGAAAAGTCACAATGGTGTTAATTTATTGGCTCGCTCTAACGGAAAATTGTTTAACATGCCTATAATTCATGCTCCATCTCCATTCTTTCATAACTCATGGTAATTACTACATGTCCCAGAGGGCAGAGAAATACAGAGATCTTCAGTAATAGGCCTTTTGTCTTCTTTTAACAGGACATGCATATTATCAGCACAGATGAGAATCAGGTGTTTGCAGCTGTTCAAGAGTGGAACCAGAATGACACATACAATCTGTACATCTCGGACACCCGAGGGGTGTACTTCACCCTGGCCTTGGAAAACGTGAAAAGCAGTCGAGGATTGGAGGGGAATATCGTCATTGACCTTTATGAGGTATGTAGTAAAGGTCACCCTACAAAGAACATCAACTGCTTGCTAGTTCAAGCAAGTGTAATCTCTTGCCAACCTTCCAGAATCTTCATTTGTTTTGGGATCAGCCCAGAGGTATTTACTGGATTTGACGCTGAGACAACTCATGTGGGAATAGTTGCAGTGCTTTCTGCTGTAATTGTGACAACTGGTTGTTTTCAAGTCAAGGACTGGTTATCTGTGAGGCATTTCCAAAAGCAAAAATCATTATCCTGCTCATCCTAATGTGGATGGTTACAGAAGGGTTCAGAATATTTGGGGATTTTTTTTTCCCCCCTTGGACAGCTCCAGACACCTGCTTGCAGGCAGGGAATGTGTGAGCACTTAGTAGTTTATGAGTTATAAGCAAAATTTATAAGTGCCATTTGTCCAGAGATAACAGCTGGATAACTTCTACCCTGAATCATCTTCCATTCTCATTCTTCTATCAGCTTTTCACCCATGGCCAACAGCTGTCCATTCAGAGCATTCTGGTTTTGATGTGTCATAGCCCATTGAATGGAAGATGTACTGAGATTCAGGGTTCAGTACTTTGCCAGAAACAAACTACTAAATGGTAATATGAATAGTAATGATTGCAAGCTGACTTCTACTGTTACATGCAGAAATGTTTTTGCAGAATTTAGGATTATACATTTATTTATTTCTGTTGCAAAAATACCCATTTAACATCATCAGTGTGTTTGTAAAAATCCAGGTAGTTTAAGCCAATGAGAAAAAACGCATGGATCACTGTGAAGACCAGGGTTTATGTTTTATTTTCACCTAGTTAAATATATTTTCCTGGCTCTGAAAAAAGACTTTTGTGTTGTGATGAACCAGTTAAAATAAACATGTATCATCTCCCATTCCTGGGCAAACTCTATTCCCCAGCTGTGCATCATAGACTCTTTATGTTAAATGCTGTTTAAGATCTTCATAGGGTTATTCAAAAGGCATGTCACTCAAGGATGAGTTTTAAGATCAAAGTTTTAAGGCTATATTGAGATGACTTCATTGCTTTTTCAGAGACCTTTCACTACTGAGAGTGCTTAGGAGGGCCTTACTTTTGGCCTGTTCTTCCGATGTATTTTTTCATCTCTCTCCATTTTTCCTAGGTAGCAGGGATAAAAGGCATATTCCTGGCTAACAGGAAGATAGATGACCAAATCAAGACTTTCATTACCTACAACAAGGGCAGAGACTGGCGTTTGCTGCAGGCACCAGACACTGATTTAAGAGGGAATCCTATAGTTTGTCAGATGGTGAGTGGCAGACCTTTTCCACAGCACAACTCACTCCTTCAGAGCAGCTTATTTTAGTCACTGGGTTAAAAAAAACCTCTTCCTGTGTTTTTAATCTTGACCTGCTGGTTAAGTGAGTTAAGTAGACTTGTTTTTCTGTAGTTTCATAGATTTTAAGAGGAAATTCTGGCCATCTTTCTTGACTTTGTTTATGAAACTTAAGTCAAAGTAAGAAAGTTTGTGGGGAAAAAGTACTCTGGATGAATTGGTAAAAAAAGTGCAGACATTTATAGAATCACAGAATGTTAGGAATTGGAAGGGATCTAGAAGGTCATCTAGTCCAACACCCCCGCCAGAGCACTAGTCACCCAGGAATGCATCCAGGCGGGTATTGAATGTCTCTAGAGAAGGAGACTCCACAACCTCCCTGGGCAGCCTGTTCCAGAATTCTGTCACCCTCACTGTGAAAAAGTTTTTCCTTGTGTTTACCCTAAACCTCTTGTGCTCCAACTTACGCCCGTTGACTCTCATCCTGTCATTGGATGACATTGAGAAGAGTCTGGCTCCATCCTCCCTACATTCACCCTTAACATCTTGATAGACATTGATGAGGTCCCCCCTCAGTCTCCTCTTCTCCAGGCTAAAGAGCCCCAGCTCTCTCAGCCTCTCCTCATAAGGGAGATGCTCCATTCCCCTAATCATTGGTGACCCTGTGCTGGACTCTGTCCAGTAGCTCGCTGTCACTCTTGAACTGGAGTGTCCAAAATGCTTGCTTGTAATGCAGTGTTACAGCTTATCTTGCTCTCAGCTGCTTTTATGATGCTTATTCAGAAAATGAACATAAGCTTCTATTTCTAACAGTACCAAGAGCAGAGCGGTCATTTTCAGAAGCATCAGAGCATCTGTATACAGTTGCCAAGGGTTCATCTGGTATTTAATTTGTTGCGTATTAAAGTCTTTGTCTTTTGTTTCTTTCCTGTCAACAGCCCTTTTGCTCACTGCACTTACATCTGCAACTCTCAGAGAATCCGTATACCTCAGGAAGCATTTCCAGCAAAGAGACAGCTCCTGGGCTGCTGGTGGCAACAGGTAAGAACACAAGTGCTTCTCACTACTCACCCATACCTCAGTGGGAGCCTGAGAATATACCAGATGTTTCCTGCTTGTGTAAAAGCTTTCATTTCTGTCTCAGCAAGTGCTGAGCTAGTTTCTGAACTCCCATTTGCTGTGTACTAGAAGAAGGCATGTGGCTCCTGACTTCAGTAAGATAATGCCTGTCAGCTACTCTGTGCTCTACAATGACACATATGCAGATCTAAGCCCTAATCTTCAAGGGATCATTACCAACTGGTATTACTAGCTCCTCTTACCTGACATTCTTGCAACCACTGATGTGGGTGTCTGCCTGTTTGCTGGAAAAAATAGGGTTTATAATCATGACTATGCTCCTAGGAGGTATCAATACTTTCTACTCTTTGAGTAGCAAGCACGTAGTTGTCACAAAGCATGTGAGTGAAGCCTGGACTTCATGAGTGCCTGTCTTGACACCTACTTTCAACATGGTATTGCTCCATAACTAGTTGCACTTCATCAGCACTGCATAGGTTGTTATTGTAGGTTATTCTACAAAACAGGGCTTTGGCAGGTCATGATATTTTAACAGCAACCTTCTACAATGCTTCATGGTAGCAATGGCTATTCCCCTATAATTAATATGACAACCATCACAGGTCCTGTGTGCACACAATGTACAGCCTAATCAGGATGAATGGGGCTACCAACCACACTTGAAACTCCCATAGCTCTGTGGGAGCTACTGGGCTAACAAAGTGCTTTCTGAATGGCTGGTGCTATTGAAAACTGACCTCTGAAACATGTAGACTGCCCTGCTTTTTCATAATGAGGCTTCTACATATGAGCAAGTATGTCCAAATAGCTTAACCATTTTTTCTAAGGCTCAACTGTCTCTTTGTCCTGTTCATCACTTGCAAACATGTAATGTTAGTGTACTGCCAGTATGTGATATTACACTGTTCCTTCCAACCGTTTCCATTCTTATGTCTTTCTGTGCTTCCATATGTCTGCTAGACTAAGCCAAAACCTGAGGGACAGATTCCCTTCATTACACCTATATCGCAACAAGAGAAAGGGGTGAGATAATTTGGTTTAAATCTCCATATCTTCCTGTGTAGCCAAGTGGAGTTATCACTCCTGGCAAGTCACACTTGCTAGATGTATGCTTAGGAGCAAGCCCTACTTATGGTGCTGTTATTGCAGAGGCTATTTTCCTTTAACCTTTTAGGAAGCAAATAGTGGCAGCAGGACAGTGAAATTCTAGGCATTGATCTAAATTGTTAGTAAATTAGGTTCTTTCAAGCTGCCAGTGCATGGGATGAATGCTTTCCCAGTCTAACAATTAACCTTTAAAAGGTAGAATATAATTTCTGCCTTCCTGCTTTGTACAATAAAAAGCTTAACCTATTGGGAATATGTACATCTGTTTCCACTAACTAGTTTCACAACAACAGGAACGTCTCACCATGATGGTGAATGTGTTCCACAATAAGCATTGCAACTTACTGCTCACTCTAATCTACTCTTTGATTTACAGTGGTACATTTCCAGCAATGTTTGGAAACTTGGACTTTTGATACAAGAGTTAAAGGTTAGATTCTTGTAAAGGGAATAATTATATTTTATCATCTAATTGTACAGCTGACAAATCCTCTTGACTTGTTTGGAAGTTAGTTATGTTGTGTGGTATTTGAATTCATGTAACTGAAAGTAGTTAGATAGAGAGAGTGAAGAAAATAATGGAACAGTTTGCACAGCAAAACAGAAGTGACAGCAACAGAATCTCACCTTTTAATTATCTTTTCAGTTTTGATATTTAAAATACAATGGTACAAACCTTACACTTTTGCTTTAAGTCAGTTTATAATTCTTGGGATCTTCCACTCATCAGAAGACACTGGACTAAACAGACCTTCGTACTGGCACAGTAGATTTATCCCATGAACCTGGATGCCCCTATAGACTGTCTTTCTATATGGTTGCCCATGGCAATTAGTCACTTGTGCCAGTGTCAGGGAAGATGAGGAAGATAGATATTTCCTACATCCTTGGCTCTGATAGAAAAGCCTTTCTTGAATTGTCCTGTCTCCCTAAGCCAGATTTTTTTTTTAAAACAGTGTTGTCACAACAATGTGGCTAGTTGAATTCCATGATGGTTACAGAAGAGCAGCAGCTCACATCTGGCTTTTAATTTCTTATTTTCCAGCATTAAATGTCAGAAATTTAATTAACATTTTAATTAGTGTGTTTTTATTATGCTCTTGTTGGTGCTGCAGATGTGTAAGACTGCCACATTTCCCTTTGCTAATTTTGAAGAAAAAATATTAGTTCTCCCTCCCTTCTATGGAAATTATACATGCTTTAGAAACAGTCTCATTTGGAAGGTATGAGTGACTCTGGGTAAACAATTCATAGAATCATAATGGTTAGAAAGGACCTCTAGGATCATCCAAGTCCAACCTTCACCCTAACATCTCTCCATCCACTAGACCACAGCCTCAAGTGCTACATCTACTTGTTTTTTAAGCACCTCCGGGGATGGCAACTCCACCACCATCCTGGGCAGCCTGTGCCAGTGCCTCACCACTCTCTCAGTAAAGAATTTCTTCCTCATATCTAATCTAAACCTCCTGATGCAACTTGAGGCTGTTTCCTCTCGTATGTAGTTGAGCTTTTCTTTGCATTGTTTTGATGTGTGGCATATCCATTTCCTAATGCCTAGTGAGGGCAGAGTAGCTCACTCTATAAGACTGTCAGAAGAACAGTTTTCATCATAACTGAAATTACAAGATTAAAATTAAAACCAAGTAACCAATAAATTTGACTTATCAAGTCAATGAGAACAATCAACATTGTCTAGAACACTATTCAGTCTGGTGTCTACCTCTCTTCTCTAAAGTGATTTGACTCACCTTAATTCTCTGAACCATTTCTGCCCCCAGGTGAGGTTCCAGCCTAAACAAACAAGATTTCCTTCAAGTGGAACTTATATTTCATTGCATCACAGTCCTCATTAATTGCAAACCATTTGTAAACCTATGAAGAAGCTTTGTTTATTTGACTGTAGGTTCTGAGATCAGTTATGTGTTTGAATCTTTTGACAGAATCAAACTGCCTTTTTTTTTTTTTTTTTATCTAATCATGGTCTTCTGTGAGTCCTGGGTTTCACCTTTAAACTCAACCATAAAAGTAACTTCCCTTTACCTTACCTTTGACAAAGACTGGCAGATCACAACCAGAGTACAAAGACTATAAGTTCAGAGAAAAATGTATACAGAAGGAAATAACTTGTAACTTGGGACAGTAGCTACTATTCTGCCACTTTGACAACTTCTATTCATCAAATGGACATGGGCTTTCAGACAGAGTTTTCCGAGTATGTAGGTCCTCACTAAGGTGATGATACTGTTCCTTACCAGTGTCAAATCTCAAATGGCATAGCACTTGTAATTCAGTGTTTCCACCTGACCATGGTGTTGTTTTTACAAGAACACGAGAATAGTACCAAGAACAGAAAAAAAAAGCACTGGTCTAGGCCAAGTAATTTTCATTTCTTGAAAGAATGCCTTTCTGTGTTAATCTATACAAGAATATCTGACATTTTCTTGTGTTGCAGGCAATATTGGCTCTGAGCTTTCCTACACTGATGTTGGTGTATTCATTTCTTCTGATGGTGGAAACTCCTGGAGACAGGTATGTTTTGAAGAGAAAGGAAAGTGAGAAGCCTTTTTAAATTCTTCATCTGAATCTTTCCTTCCCAGTGACATGGAGCATTCATGAAACACCTAATTTGTTTGCAGATCTTCGAAGAGGAATACAACATGTGGTTTCTGGACTGGGGAGGGGCACTAGTGGCCATGAAACACACTTCAGTGCCCATCCGGCACATGTGGTAAGGAAATGTTACTTTGAGAAGGTTTCCTGATATAGATGACAGTTGTACTAATATCTCTTACATCACGTGGTCAGCATTTGCTTATGTCTACAAAATGAGCAAATGAGATAATTCTTGTTTGTTTGTTTTTTTATGTTCCTTTGGTTTTGATGATTAATACAATGATTGTTGTACCATTTTATAGATATAATGGCTATATACATAGCCACACATATATAGGAATTACTCCTTGCACTAGTAATGTGCTATGAGACATCAGGTGGAGTTTCTTTCCAAAGGACACACATATACACACTAAGTCATCCTTTGTGCTTCAGGTATTTCTGAGAGGATGTGTCCCTCGCTTCTGCTTTTTGTTTGCAAAATTAAGTATTAAACTGATAAGACAGAGAAGGGGAGTGAGAGAACAGGGCAGTACAACTGATAAGGACAATAGAGCTATGTTGCTAACATTAGTGGTGCCTACAGGATTCTACTGTGGATTTTCAGAGATGCAGTGGTGTCACCTGAGTAGAGTTGGAGGTGGAATAGGACAAAATGATTCCTCAGTTGATGATATCGTTTCACTGCAAATGGGTTGTAACAGTCTAATCACTAAAGACACTGCTCAAAATTATCCTCTCCTTGGCCTTTGTCTCCCTCATTCCTGCACTGGCTAAACATTGGAGAAAGACATTCTGAAGTTCAGAACCCTGTTTACAGAAAATGTCTGTATGAGCATTATCTTCAGTCTCTGGACATGAGTGAAAGAGGGGCATGGCTAATGGGCTGATTTACCCAGCTTCTGCTGTTGTTCAGAAGTGAATTAGAAATTGCCTTCAGAGACAAGGTCTATGTTCTTGTCAGACGTGTGACTCAATCTTGCTATCTCATGCTTTTCATGCAGACAGGAAATGTGGCCTTCAGCCAAATAGAAGAAGAAAGTAATGGTTTTTGGCAGCTGTGATGAGGTGTTATGGTCTCCTCTACCTGAGTCATCATTGGACAGAATCCTTCGGTTAAACATTAAACTACATCCCTGGAGGTGTTTAAGAGTCGCGTAGATGTGGTACTGGGGGACATGGTTTAGGGACACTGGCAGTGTAGGGTTAATGGCTGGACTTGATGATCTTGAAGGTCTCTTCCAGCCAAATCATTCTATGATTCTATGATTCATTTGGAAGGTAGAGACCCCAAGATAGGATGTCTTTACCCATCACAAGCTAATGTTCCTTTTTCAACATCAAAGGCTTCTGGACTTTATATTCCTGACCTGACAGATAGCTCTTGGATGACTGCAGCACAGATTTCTATTGAAGTTTGAATATGTTGCATTTGAGCCCCTCTTTTTACCAGCTGATCTAAAGAAATGACTGCTTTAGTTTTGGTGTGATAGAGGATTGTTCACCACAGGATGTATTGGCTCATATTCCTAAGGCCTTGTAATTTTTCTAGTATAGGGAGATAAGTGTTCTCCAAAAGGTCTGTGCTTCCATGTGAGATTACAAGCAAATCATTACATGCAGAATGAGGGTTGCTATCTCTGTCTTGCTTTCTAATGTTCAGGAAACAGGTTCTTTGTTTTATCATAAGTAGGCTTGTTGTAGTTATAACCCAATTGATGTAGTCATACTGAGTCAGGCCAGGAGATAGTCTAGGCCAGCATCCTTTCGCCAACAGCTCCACAACTGAACATACAGAGGAAAGTAGTAACAAGGCGACCCTTAGGGGCTTTGGAATTTGCTTCATAGTGCCTCAATAGGCACCTGTTTTATGGGCAGGAGTGGAATAGTTTAAAAGGTACATGCATATCTGTTAGTTCTCAGGCTGAGACATTGTACAATAGGTTTCATCCTGGAGAAAAGAGGGGTGGATAATTGAAAAGCTGAGAGAACTTTAGCTAAGCTAATGAAGCATGCTGTTCCACAGAAATTGAAATGCTATTTAGATAGATAAGCATGCAAGCAGAACAGCATACAAATGCACAGGTGTATGGGAAGATACAGACATTTCAATAAATAGATTTAGGGCAGATAAGCTTTTCATATGCAGTTGTACTTGCGGTTTTCTGTCTTTGGTCTGTAGTCAGCTTCCTATTCTGGTAAATGTGCATGTGTTGTGAGAGGCAGGTACTTAGGGAATACTGACTGCAAACCTTGGCTTTCAATATGAGAGATCTGGAGTTGGTGTAAATCACTGTTTGTAATACATATTACACTGGACTTCTGGTCCTTTGGTGGCATCTCGGGTAATGTCCCTGTTTGGAGTAGGGAGGACCAGCAAGACCCTCTCAGACAACTCCATGTGCTTGTGCACACACATACATATTTCACACACCACCACCTCTGCAACTTTCCTTTCCTGGAAAATAAGGCAAACTTCATTTTTATGCTTGCATTAAAATAAGTTCTTCCTACTATTCAAAGAAGAAATTTGTGCTGTGATTGTCTCTTTGGTAATGTCCATTGAGAGTAATCTGTCAGCCTTCACAGCCCAGGTGCCTTACAGAATTACAGAGAACTCTGTAATAACCCTGCTGGGAGAGGATTGAATAATTTTATAGCCAATAAACCTTTGCACTTCTCTGTTTGTTTGTCCTTTGCTGGTATAATTTGGAGCTGAAATTCTGGTCAGAAATTGTGTGAGAGCAGTTGTGTGGAGAGTCTAGGGGCAGATTATTACTTGGTTGCTTTCAGAATTGTTCATGGGCGGCAGCTCTGGGAACTGGATGCTGACAGCCTGCTGGTTGCCTGTCCTTCCTGCTGCTGTGGCAGCTGGGTGAGAACAGCCTCATCTGGCTGTTCCCTGCACTGTTGTGGACACAGGCTATCAGGGTGACAGGAGGACTGGTAGTTTCTCGAGGGCTGGGAGCTGGGTGAGGTCGCTGGGACAGCAAGGGCAGGATCTCATAGCTGTGGCCCAACCCAGCACCCCAGCTAGGATCAGGGCAGCCAGGGTCAGCCCCAGCCCTGGCCATCATTTAGAGCTCACTGGGGACAAGGACTGGCTGAAGCTAGGCTGGGACATCAGCCTGCATGTCAGGCCCATGGCCAGGGAGGGCTGTGGCAGAGTTGGAGCCTGACACTCCTATGGTGTCAGTGGGGCTCCTGGTGAGAGGAGGCCATGAGAGAGTCTGGGGAGGGGAACTAAGGAAGAGGCCACCAGAGTTCTGACCCAGTCTGTCTGCTGATGTGGTCAGTTAGGTTGTTCATTCACCTACTGCTTTGCAATTGTCAGAGATAGAGATGTTGCTGGTGTGTAGCTGAGAGGAGGGTTTGCTAACCCTCCTCTGCTAATCTAAAAGCCTGTTGTACCAACTCTTAACTTCACCAAGACTCTGACAGCTGAGTTAAGATACACGTACTCTTTGATAAAAACAGAAGGTAAGGCTTACAGTGGTTGTGGGTAGGAACAGATGATCAAAAGCTACTGAATTACCGTAGCTTGTCACTGACAGTATAAACACTTTCAGCCTCTAAGAAGGGAAATGCTTCAGTTTTAACCAGGATACCACTTCATAGCTGTAACAGGCAGAGAGCGCCCTGACTAACCACCGACTGTGGCTCAGTTTGGCCTCCTTCCTCTTCTTCTTAAAATGGAGAGCCACATCTGAGAGGGCATGCAATGAAGTATTAAAAGGACTAGAGAGATTGTAGCTATTGCCAAATGGCATTGATACACACATGGGATGAATTGTCCTGTGGTGTTCACAGCAATTTTCATGCAGTCAGACCAGGGATGCCAGGCTCTGTGAGTGATGCCTCATGCCAGGTGCTATTGCAGATCCAGAAACAGGGCTTGGCAATGCCCCTTGATCCCTTGAGGTCTGATATACAGCTGGATCAAGTATATCCATGTCCTTATTGTCAGTGTTCATACTTTTAAAGGCTTTGCTCTAAGTACACTAGGAGCATGAATTAGTGGAGTGGGAAATGGCAAAGTTTGATGCATGTCTATAAATCTAGCTGCTGGAGCTTGCATGCTTTAGCCGATATTTAATTGCTGCAGTTGCTCTAGAGTAAGTCCTTATGTGTATAAATCTTTTCTGCTTCTATCCCAGGGTGAGTTTTGATGAGGGAAGATCCTGGAGTAAATACAGCTTCACATCAACACCACTTTTTGTGGATGGATCCCTTGTTGACCCTGGCATTGAGACCCAGATAATGACGTAAGTATAGAAGCTCTTAACTTTTTAAAAATGTGATGTCAGAAGGTGTGCATGGTGAGCCTCATCGTGTGCAGTGCAGCATAGTGTAGTGTTGCTTGAAAGCATGGTGCTGTTCTGTGTTTTTTTCTGATGGTCACAGACCCAGGTGGTGTTTCCAAGCATCATGTGGCAAACAGATGATGGACACAAACTCTTCCCACTAGTGGCCTGGGCTGAAATAAGAATTGGTGGTTGCAAGCTGTAGCTTGGGAGTTCAGCGAGGACAGTTGGTAAATCTACTTCTCTGAGGAATGCTGCAGCCCTGGTTAGATTACAGAGAAGTTGTGGTATCATCATCCCTGGAAGTTTTTTAGCCTTGGCTAGATGGAGCTACATCTGCCCTGATCTACAAATCTGTATCTTGGAGTAAGAACTTGAACTATAGACATCCAGAGGTCTCATCTCGTAAATACTAATGAGATTGTGTTCCTACTGATGGCACAAGGACTGCAGTGTTCTTCAGAGACTGAAGATCTGTATGGTTGCATCTAAGGTCAGTTCTGTGCTTGTTTCAATTGTGCAGTTTCACTGTCTTTTGATATTGCTGCTGGGGTATGAATATCCCCAAACCTTGTTGCTTGCTCTTGGCAAGCTAAAGGTGTCCTCCATATGCAGAGCTGAGCTCAGAATAACCTTCCTGGTCTGGGATGTAGTATGATATGATTCACCCATACTATGGAAGAGCCTTGCCTGGGACTGAAGGTGCATGGACCTTCCTTCTCCCAAGAGTGCTAAAGTGCTGAGTAAGACTGTTGGAATTGATGGAGTGATGTTGGCCCAAGAAAAGGACAGGATCTGGGTTTAACAGTTGAAGGATAGTGGGAATGTTTTCAGTTCAAAGGCATCTTCAAAGAGTCATCCAACCTCTTGCAGAAAGCAGATCAGAGCGCTCTGCTCTGGGATTATGAACAAAAATGAGGACTTGACGCACTACCTTTGTTGCTTTCAGAGATGCCGCCTTATCTGTATTTTCTCTGAGCTGGCTGGAACAAGTTTCTGAAAAGGATCAGAAAGCAAGGTGTCTAAGATGCCTTGGACTGAGGGATGTCTCTGTGTCACATCTGCAGTGTCATGAAAGAGAACCTTTGGTTAATCACATCCGACACTGTTGCAGCACTCCAACTCAGGGACAGGAAATATACTATAAATGTCACCTTACAGTTGTTTTGCTTTTCCTGCTTTCTGTACCTGAACTTCTTGCACATTTTCACTAGAAAAAAAAAAAAAAAAGAGATTCAGGCACAATGTACAGTATATTTTCTTCTAGGCTTTGGCCCATCTTCCTACATATGTGGCAGAAAGGCATAGGTGGATCTCATTGCTGGCATCACAGGTAGTGACAGACTGAGAGTAGACTGGGTATGCTTGTCATCAGTTTCTGAGAAAGTTTGGATCAGATAACAGTTGTGTGTCTTGGGCATTTCTGCTAGTGATTTGAACTTATTCCAGCTGGGTTGTTGATTCTGTGTTGGTATGCCTTTCAAAAACCATATCTACATCAGCCTTACACAAACAGAAATGACCGTGTGGTGAGGAGTGATCTGTAGTTGCAGTTGAGCTCACCCTAGCTGCAAGAAAGGGGCTGGAAGAAAAGCCTCTTTTGTCAAAGAGAATAAAATTTGAAATGGCTTCATTGCCATCTGTGTCATGACAGAAGAAGTGTGTTGGCACTTGTCATGGTTTACCCCCAGCAGGCAACTAAGCATCACATTACTGCTCAGTTACTCTTCTCCCTTCAGTGAGATAGGGAGGAGAATTGGAAGAAACAGGTAAAACATTGTGGGTTGCACTAAGTAAAGTTTACTAGGAAAGCCAGGGTAAGTAACTGTGTTTATCCTTCATGCCTCTAAAGCATAGAAGCAGCACTTTTTATTCCCCAAACAGTGCTGGGGCAGGATAAGGCAGTTTCTGTGTCTACACCAAGACATTGTTGAGGTTTTATCAGAGTAGAGGTGGTATCAGTTCTGGTAGGGTTGATAGTTTTTCCTTTACTTCAAAACCATGCCTTGGCTTTGGCTCTTTTCTTCATAAAAGTGGTATACTTGTTTGTGTAGAGTATTATATTTGTGCATCTTTTGCCTCCTATCTTCAAGTGTTGCCTCTGTTTTTGCAAAAAGCAGAACTCAACAGCCTATGATATACCTGTGAGCCTTTTCACAATGCTGCTATGAGCATCTTGTTGAGGAAATATAAGCAAATTCTCAGCTAAAGATTAGAGCCTGCATTCTGTTCACTCTATGTGTTTTTCTCCAAATGCAGCAATAATGTATTACTTTTTGTCTTGGGTAAAGTGGTGTTCTGCTGTGAAATTCTTTGTGCAATTCACTGTGTGTGCCACGTTCCAGCCACGTGCACACAGACACGTAGGCACGTGTGTGCAGAGAGAGATCTGAGCTCAAATGAATCTGCATATCAGCACCTTCACTGAAATCAATGGGGCTAATCAGTTTCAACTAGCTGTGGATTTAGCCCATTTACTTTATAAATCAATGCAGCTTTCTTTTGAGATGAAAGATGCATTTTAAATCTAAGGTTATTGTTACTTACATCTCTTTAGCCTCCTGACGGAGAATGTAGGAAGTTATCTTGCTGCTTATTATGTATCAGCTTTGTTGAGATGCCATTTTTTGTTTTCAAATCTTTACAGATATATTATTATTGCTATTGTTACTTATATTGTTTTTATTATTACTGTCATCATTAACTATTTCTAAAACTATTCTCAAATGTCTGTAACAGCCATACAAAGCAATTTCACATGAAACTTGCCATAAATGTTTAGGGAAATGCTTATCCACAGCATTAAAGGAACCAGGAGGAAAGACTCCATTTATAAAGCCCATATTCAAACCATTTCTATGCAGATCACTTAGATGTTTCTCACAAATAGAATTTTAGTGAATTAATCTGTAAGGACAGTGTAGGATCATGCTGAGCTTGGGGAAGCTTTGGCTGAGAAGAAATAAATGTCTTTCTGTTGAGACTTGCCATACTCTGAACCAAGGTAACACCTGCTGGTTGGAGGCACGTGAAATTTACATTTGTGGGTAGAAATTCCAATAACTTCAAGAAGCTGATCAGAGGAGCAAGATTGTTTGAGATTAGCATCCCCCAGGTGATGATGGGATCAGTGGGAGCTCTCAGAGTAGAAGGAAGTCTGAGACAAAGAGACCAAGACTCTGCTCATACTTACGTACCGCTGATGTGGGTAGGTTAGTGGCTTTTAAAGATTTGTCTTTCATCCTGGAAAATGCAAATATTTTATCTAATGGTCTTGATTAATTCCTGCTAGAGAAAAATTCTTCCATTGATTTACATCAAAGTGGTCTGTGTTCAGCTACTTTCAAAAAGTAATATTCTGAGCCATTACACTCCAACTATTATTAACGTATTGCATTATTAATAGTATTATTATAATACTATCTTATTAAAATCAGTATATCAGTAGAATGACTATTATTCCCAACCTTCATTTTGTGGCACATCCTATGAGGGGCTCTCTGGGCTGTAAGGAAGCAGTAATGGTTTTAGCACAGAGTTTCATATCATTTCATGGCTGTTATGTGAGCAGTTGCAGTATCTGCCTGTATTGTATGAGCACCCTAGGCTTTTGGGATGTATATATAGGTGTATCCGTATAAGGTAGTTCTAAAGAACTTACCAATATGGTAAAATCTATACATTTTCATGTAAGGGCATTACATGATTCTGAATATTGTAGTGTACTTTGAATTTGGAGGTGCTTTTAGTGGGAAATTGGACAAGATGTCTTGCAAATGTCCATTCCAACCTAAATTACTCTTATTATTTTGTTATTTCATATGGCTGTAAGGGTACAAGAATGAATTATTTGCTTACAAACTTACTCAAGTGGGGTCTGCTAAGAAGGTAGTTTTGTGACACACAGGGAAGTACCACGAGGCTGTGAGCTAATCTAACTTGGAGCTGCTGCCTAACCTATGTGAATCCACTGTACTTTCCTCCCCATTTCTGGTTGATCATTCACTTCCTACATTTCTTCCATTGTCATTTTGACACTCATCTGACAAGATGGTCAGTTCAGCTCCCTTAGTGTCAGCACTTCAACAGATGCATATCAAAGAACCTTGTAGTGTGAGGAAAGCAGCCGTAGAAAACAAAGGAGCCTTTAGGAAAATAACTGCATAAGGGCAATGTTTTAGGCATGTTTTTAGGTGACCCAATAAGTGCCTAGAAAACACTGATCTTTTTGAAACCTACAGTTTTTTAACTTATGTCCTGTAGTCCTCATTGGTGACTAGTATATCTTTTAATCATTTCACCTTCTAACAGGTCAGATCTAACATTTCTGTGTTTACAGGCCAGAGGCATGTCTTGTTACTTGCATGAGGTTGCCCACGAGAGGAATGGAATCAGGTTGTATTTCCTTCCTAGTCAACTGTGATCTAACAGAAGCAGTATTTGCTTGAGAGAGCTGCTAGTCTACCATTCAAATCACAGAGAAGATACTTTTTGTGGGTCTGGAGAAGAGCTTTTGCAGGAGCTCGGACAAATCACACTGATATCAGTATGATAGGGTGAATGCCAACTTTACTAAGACTCTTAACCAACATATATATACACCTTTAACAAACATATATGTAACAATCAACAATTTCTCATTGGTCCAGCTAGACTGCTCATGGGGCAGAGCAACCTTCCAATTGGTTACCACGCGGTGCTCTTGCAACAGTTTAATTCTGCAGGTGTTGGTTTACCTCAGCTGCAGTCCCTGGTTCCTTATGTCAAGGTGACCTTGAGGCCTGATGCCCTGCTAGTAAAGGTCCTCAAAGGCAGGGTTGCTCACTTGTCCATTACGGGCCAGAAAATCCTCCACAAGCTTTATGTTGTTTCATTCTGATTCATAATTATTACTTCTGCCACTTCAATTCCTTTGGTAAACATCTCTCCAAACATACATAAAGCGAAATAACCTTTTTGCTTCACAGCCCTGCAGAGCTTTGCTATCATTTTAGTAGGCTAATTATGGGGTGTGTGTGTGTATCATTTA
Source organism: Ceyx melanurus (assembly GCA_024611195.1). Classification (NCBI taxonomy): domain Eukaryota; kingdom Metazoa; phylum Chordata; class Aves; order Coraciiformes; family Alcedinidae; genus Ceyx; species Ceyx melanurus. The sequence goes on along the minus strand of JANHGL010023820.1, from coordinate 18,005 downwards.
TCGATGTGGTTCATTAAGTTTGTCTATGCTGATAAATATATATGTAAGTAGACACACCCACATGTGTGTATATAAATACATATGTTTCTATGTATGTATATTTAATGATCCATATATATTGGTCTATGCATCATTGAGCATTAAGGTTTTCAGTGAGGGGATGTAATAATATAAGCTGGTCTGCCAGCATTGCTGTGACTGCTGTCCTTGGCTATATGTATGTTAGAAAACTTTCCTGGTTGATAGTGAATGAGTTATGAGCCCTGGCCTTTTCTAACACCTTCTTGTTTACATGGCCATGCAGCTTTACCAGAGATGAAGTGGGAGCATTTTTTTCCCAAGGGACCCATAAAATTACTGGCAATCCATCACTGGGTGGCAGAACAGTGGGGCAGAATGAATCAGTAATTGATAAATGTTGGAAAAGCTGAGATGGATACCAGGAAAGCTTTGAGATGGGAAAGAGAGCATTAAGAGCACAGACTAGAGGTCCCCCAAGCTCAATTCCACACTCCAATAGTGGCAAGCAGAGAATACTAAAGGTATATATTAATTTTTAAAATTATGTTTCCCTTGTACATTTTTCACATTTACAGATTTTAAAATAAGGGGCTTTCTTAGCCAAACACAGTATTCTTTGTATTTTTAACACATTAATATGGTTTTATTTCTATTTTTTGAGGTATTCCTTCCCTAAATCCCTTTAAAAAGTTAGCAGTCATATTATTGGGTGGCCAGGAGTTCCACAAATGAACATTTATTCTGAAGAATGGACTGACCTGTGGAAGGCATCAACGAAGTGTATAGAGGTCCATGAAGGCAACATGGACAGGTTCTGATTAGCACTCAGCAGAGATTCATTATGAGAGAGAGGGGCAACAACTGCCAGGTCCAGGCTTCCACCATGTTCAAAATTACATGGGAGCCAAGAGTCATTTTCCTGTCACCTTCTGATAAGGTGATTATCATCTTTCATCTTTAAGCAAGGCAACATTCAATGCCTTTGCTCACGTCCTGCTGTCACATTTAAAAGCTGATAGAGGAAAGAAAATTACAAGCTGACATAATGTCCTTGAGAGATTCTGCCCCTTTGCTTATCATAGAATGGTTTGTGCTGGAAGGGACCTCTAAAGGTCAAATAATCCACCCTCCTCTGCAGTGAGCAAGGACATCCTCAACTAGAGCCTCAATGAACCTAACCTTGAATATCTCCAGTGATGGGGCCTCAACTATCTCCCTGGGCAACCTGTTCCAGTGTTCCACCACCCTAATGGTAAAGAACTTGTTTCTAACATCCAATCTAAATCTACTCTTCTCTAGTTTAAAACCATTGCCCTTCATCCTGTCAGTAAAGGCCTCTGTAATCAGTACCTTTCCCGCCTTCTTGCTGGTCCCCTTCAATTATTGAAGGCTGCTACTGGATCTCCCCAGAGTCTTCTCCAGGCTGAATAACCCCATCTCCGTCCACCTGTCTTTGTAGGAGAGGGATTCCAACCCTTTGATCATGTTCCTGGCCCTCCTCTTGACCTACTCCATCAGGTCGATTTCCCTCCTGTACTGAGGGCTCCAGATCTGGATGCAGTACTCAAGGTGAGGTCTCACCACAGCAGAGTACAGTGGCAGAATCACCTCTTTCCATCTGCCAGCCGCACTTTTGATGCAGCCCAGGATGCGACTGGCCTTCTGGGCTGCAAGCACACACTGGCTGCTCATGTCTAGCTTCTCGTCTATCAAGTCCATTTCTGCAGGGCTGCTTTCTATCATCTTATATATATATATATTTTATGGAATTGTTCCATCCCAGGTGTAGGACCCTGCACTTGGTCTTGTTGAACCTTTCTATAGAATCCTTTCTTATTCTCAGCATCTCATCCAAGATCAGCTCTATCTCTGCGCTGGCCTTCCTGACCCTCATCCCTACACAATCAGGCAGCATCCCCATACTCTTCCCAGGATACCTGTCCCTGCTTCCACTGCCTGTGCAGCAGTTTCTTGGCTCTTAGTTTGACCAGTAGGTAATGGCTCAGCCATGTTGTTGTCTTCCCTCCCTTGCTAGATTTCTTACACCTGGGGATGGAGATCTCTTGCATTCTGTGCAAAGTGTCCTTCAAGATCTGCCAGGTCTGCTTACAGGTAGGGAGCTGTGGGTCTTCCACCTCTGAGAAATGTAAGGCAAAACCAGAAACGTGGTTGAAAAGATTGCCTTTGCTGGGCTGTGGTCCGAGGAGCTGGCCGTCTCCCTGCTGGGCCAGTCTTTGCCCTCCATAGCCAGCACCTGTGCTAAGCAACCTCAGGAAACAAGAGAAGAGCTGAGCAGGTGGTAGAAATACCAAGAGATTGGTTTTCCTAGATGGAATTGAGATTTGTATCCACTGCATAAAGACACAAGATTCCCCAGTTCTTGTGGCTCAGCAGAGGCCTTAAAACTCTCCTGCCATCAATCTGGTCTCTTTTCACATCATTCTGCTTGAGAAAAAGACAAAGCAGCTGCCTGGAAAAAAAAGACAAATTTTCTCGTGCAACTGCTGCTGGGCTCAACAGAGGATTTGAAGAAGAGTGAATCTGGAGGAAAGATTTCACAAGAGATCTGTAAAAAAGCTAAATCCACCTTTCATCTTCCAGTTCAGAAAACAGAAAGGATCATGTGCAGGGGCTGTTTTGGTGAAGGATTCTGAACTCTGTCCTTATTTATCTTCACTTATTTTGGGAATCAGGGCTGATCAGCCAGCCTATGTACACTCTCAGGCCTACCAAAACTCTAGGGATTTTGAAAATATTGGAGAGAAAATTTCAAAACCTGGTTTATCCAAGCTGCATTACATATATAGAAAAGACTGATATGTTTTAATTATTGTCCCCATTGTGGTTTTATCTCACATTTGAGTTTTCTTTTTATGTTTATTTTAGTATCTGTTTGTGATGTGACCAGCTTTATTATTGGCTATGGATTTACCTTCAGGGCTCTGATATGTCCTTATGAGTTCATTGCACTGTTATCCCTCATGGAGTTGTGCAATCTGCAGTGTATAAACCTACAAAAGGATTTTTCAGAATAGAAATAATGAAATTAAAATGAATTAGTGGAAATAATTACTGGAGACAGAAAGGTAGATTTTCGAACTTGATCTTAGAACAAAAATTACAAATATAATTAATAAGTTAGGAAACGAAAATGATTGGGAGGTTATTGGCATTTGCTATAACAAACTGCGTTCCTGCATCATCTGATATAATTTCAAAACCTTCTGGAAGTAATGGATAACTGTAACTTTGCAAGAAAATGATCAATCTGCTAATGCCATCAAGTGACTTTACAATGGACAAGAAAATATGTGTTATAGGACTTCCCATTTTATCCCAGCTGATGATCAGTTTATACCCCCGAGTAAGACAGTTGATTACCCATGTCATTATCTTCCTTTGCAAGACTTAAAAACATTATTGATGATCACAGATTAATCAGTGTCACCCTCCTGCCAGAGGAGTAGTCTGTTAGCCTTTGGATTGCTGCATGAATTCACCTCAACAGCCCACAGAGGCACAGCACTGATTGTGTTGCTGATACTTGCAGTATGAGCAGAGGTCTCACTGTGGCACCTGAACTGACAAATCAGGTGATGAGAACTGTCTACTTAGAGTAATCTTTTTCAGATGACGTTATGTCATTTATTGGGCCTTAGGAAGAAGATGTCTTGTGACCTGAGATCAGTTCCCAGCAGTTGTATCGTACTCAGAAGATTCTTGGCAGAAGCCATAACATATGAAGAAAGCACTGGCTTCTATGGCATGTTTTGTCTATCTTAGGCTTTCTGGGACAAACATTATACTCACTGGAGTCAAGTGCTGTTTATGGACAGTAGATAAAATATTATACTAAAGAAATCAATGTTGTTAGCTGCATTCCGTGAGTAGGAAAATTGAGACAGAACAAGGAACATGCCTATGGCCAGTCACTCACTGGGATGTCATTGGGATAGCTTGGAATTAAATTCTTAGTCATGGGACTTAGAAACCATATGACCTCAGCATCTTTTCAGGTCAGTCTGGCCTCAGTCCTGCTCAGTGTAGAGGGTGGTACAGCACACTGGCTTTTCTGTGAGATGGGAAGTCTCAGCACTAGGTTGGCTTCAGTTTAACAGATTTTTCATCACTGAGTGATGTGTGTGGAAAGCTGTGAGTGGTGGAAAACAGCTCTCCAGAGGAGCTATGTGATCGTTGTACATGGTTTCCTTGTTTCATAATCCCTTTTCACCCAGACTTGTGAAAATTCTCCCAATATGTCTGGTCAGCCACCTTGCCATTCTGTCCCTCAGCCAGATACAGATTTCACTCTCCCTTCTGACACTTCATCTCCCTGATATCCTGGTCCAGGCAAAGCTTATTTCTCTGTTCCACTAGAGGCTGGCCCCATCACATATTTGGTTCTTCCATGTTCTGAGCAATGGCTTCCATGTTTGTGTTGGGCATCTCAGGTTGAAAACTTGCTGATTGATAGGATGAAAGATTTAAATGACTGCACGTGCTGTTATCCAGCTTCTGGAACAGGTACAGCAACTGCTTCTGTTGGGACCACAGGTGCGTTAGTGGAAGAAACAGTTTGCTGATACCTGACAGTATCTTTTCTAGAAGAGAAGGCAGCATCTTCAGATTTCAAAACTGTCAGAAACTGGTTGTATTTCATGAGTGCTTTGAAGAAGAGAGAGAACACTTCTGAAAAACAGCATTAAAAATTAACATGCTTTCCCCATCCCCCTTCCCAGGTGTCTCACACTCCCTTTCATGTTGCTGGGATTTCTTTTGAAGCAATTGTCATGTAAAGTGGTTTGGGAACATTGGCAATAAATTTTTTAGAAAGCAGATTTCAAAAGGTTTAGTTTGTCATTCAGTAAGTTCTTATTTTGATAGCACTTCTTATTTGAAAATAAATAAATAAATGCATTCCCCATCTCCTCCATTGCCTTGTGCGGCTAATGGAGAAATCGAGCCCAAAGTATAGGGATAATTATACATTCTGCTGATTACTTACTAATTGCACTTGGCATTACTTACTAAAAGATCATGCTGTATCATGTCATCTGCAGTGGTTCTCTTCTGTCATTTGCAGTGGTTGTCTTCTGCTAGCACTTTAAAGGAAGTACCTATGAGCTGATGAATAATCCTAGGACTGTTCTCCAAAGTTAAGGGAAAAGGATCTGACATAATTATACTGGAGAACTTTTATTGCAATTATTTTTTAATCTGTATTCAAAGAAAATCTTCTATCCCATTTCTGCTTTCCCTACTGACATGTAATCTGGCAGTGATGCAGTTTTCCATGACCAATATGGATTGCTAGTCAGTGAATCTGGCAGTTTAAATTATTTTTTTGTGGAAAATTTCCATGTCATGACATCCACTTCCTTCAGATTAAATCTGCATGAGAAATTCTGTGAAATTCTCATTTGACCCTTCGCCTTGGCAAACAAATTACAGACCAAGATTTTCTTGAAAAATTTTGTCATCGTGCAAGCTGCTGTATGCTATTGGTGTATTCTTGGTGGTTTCACTGCTGATGTTTTTTCTCCATCAGAATAGTAGCAGTAGAAAAAGGCTTTGTATCTGAGATGGTCTATGGGAGTTACACCAACTTGCAGCAGCTGAAAATCTAGATCCAAATGGATGGTGTATTTTATGTGGAAACAAATTCATTTTTCTAGAAAAAGAATGCACTTTCCCTTACTCTTTATCCCTGGACAGAAGTCAGCAGTCTGAATCATCACTCTTTTGTCCTCAGACTACTGCTCCTAGTTAACAGGTTATCCAAAATCAACTGATTTAAAAGCTCCAAAGTGTTAGTTCTTAAAGGTCATATTTATTGTTCAGGAAAAAAATTACATTTTTTTTTGTTGGCAATTGCCTGCCTTTCCAGTGTCATCATTCATCTTTTATGTTTCCTTTGTTTTCATTTTCTTGCTCCCTGCATCATCTTGCCAATCATGAGCCAGTATAACTCTCACTCTCCCTCTTTCACTCTTCTTAATTGATGATCTCTGTCTTTTTCAATTAGGTTCTACTTCCTTGTCTCTGTCCTTTTCTATCCATTTTCCATGTAGCTAGTGACCTCCTTTAATGATAATTCCATTTTGACCCTAATAAAAACCAATCTGGAGATTACACAACCGATTTGGTTTTCTCTAAAGTTGTGATTTATATTTAATTCATGTGGAAATGCTCATCTCTCACTCCCCGTTCATAGAACCTAACCTTCCCAGTGCAATTTGCAACCATTCCATTGCCGCTTCTGTGGTTTTGGTTCTATCAGATCATCCTGCACATAGGAAATGGCTTCAGATCCAGATTTTGTAACATGCCCTCTCTTTTGTGTGAACTTGTCAGCATTTTCTTCTAGTGTCTCAAAGCATCAACAAGTGGTGAAGGTACATTTATGTACCAAGTCCTTCTGCAAGTGTGTGAACTGAGCTAGGATGGGCTCACCATTTCTCCTGGTTAGCTGGTAAAATTGCAGCAGTAGCAAATGTGCTTCTCTTTGCTGGACATCAGAACAAATGAACACTTTCAGTTGTGGTGTATTAATCACTCAGTGCTCCCATAGTTGTGATTGCCCAGATCTGTGACTCCCTCTGCTTTTGGTGAGAGAACTCCATCCCCTCCAATAGGCTAGGAAAAAAAACCAACCCATCATATGCTTGTTTTCCTTCCAGGAGTTGGTTCTTCCACCAAGCACCAGATTGTGCTTCCTAGCATTTACTGGGTTCATGGCACACTCTGCTTTATAGCACTTCTTGGGTTCACCCATTAAATAATACTTCTGGCACTACTGTTAGAGACACAGGTGTAAATAAAGAAGGATTTTAACTGAAATCAGACAGCAGTCTTTAACTTTTTTCCTTCGCTGCATTCCCACAATAAAAGCAAACATTCGGATCAAATGAAGAATTCACTGATTTGTGTGACATTTAGTATAGGGGCTTTTTGCTTGCTAATACATTTCTGCTGCAAACATATTTTCTTTTACAGTAAAAGGGAAAAAAACACAAGGTCATCTTCAGGCTTTCCTAAATGAAACAGCTTATTTATGATGACACTGCAATTAGCTTTTCTGTTAGTGATATCAATTTAAGTATATTTTTGGATCTTTTTCTCTCTACGTTTCTGTAGATCTATCCATCTGCTTGTGTAGCTCATCTCAAAAGTTGCTATTAAGTTTTTTTTAAAAACTGTTATTATTTTATTGTTATTATTTTATTTTTAGATATTAAAAATGCTTAAAACTGAAACAGTTTTGAAGGGCATAATGTTCTTACAAAGTACCACCAGGTACTTTGTGAGAAGCAAAATGAGGTACCTTTTAATCTCTCATTTTGTTGTTGTCCAGTGGAGGAAAAATGCTTCAGAAAGGAGCATACATTTTGTGTGGTGCCCACTGGTGGGCACAGCTGAAGGCAGGAGGTGTTACCAGAGGCTTTGACCGTTAGGTACCATTACATAGAAAGGAGCTAGGCTGACTCCTGAAGACAAAAGTCCTCAATCTATGTCCAGACCAGCCAAGAACAGATAGCTTCTATGCATGATTGCTCTGTACAATGTCCTGCCAGATGACTTCAGAAATTACAGAAGGGGACTTGATTTAGGCATGAGAAGGCATTTCCATGCTTAGTCAACTCATCTGAAACTGCCAGCAAGGATAGATCCAGATAGATACAGATGAGCGATACAGGAGCTATTATTTGAGAAGATCTGTTTTTTATACCCTAGGCAGGGACAGGGGTTGCACCTGTGGATCAGAGGTGGATGAGTTGTTATCTGGTGACTCTTAATTCATTCTGTTGACCTATCAGGAATGAGTTACCTGCCAGAAACTGATTTACATTAAAAAGCACAACTACCAACAGTGCAAGGAATGGTAAGTCAAAAGCAATGCAATTTGACGAGAGAACACTGTATAGATGTAAAAAGTCTTTTAAATAGTTTCTGTACAAGGTTATTTAATCAGAATATACCACATTTGTAGGTTACTGTGTATTTAAAAAATTAATGAAAGATGTAATTATAGCAACATTACCAATGACCTTTTCCAAAATGACTCCATCATGAATCTGGAAGCATTTCAGAATTGTTTTCCAGGTTCTTAATACTTTTTCTCTAAATTAATTATATCCAAGCCTGGTAATAAAAGCCTTGCCTTGTTATTCCAAAGAAGAGTTTGGGAAGCATTTTCTAGTTTCCTAGCAATTGTTTGAGTTATACATAATGCCAGTTGAGAAGGTTATGTCCTAGTAGCTAAGATTTTATGTTGAGTTTTAACTGCTTAGTCTCTGGGACAACAGGAAAAAAATCTATACTGCATAAAGCCTGTAAGTTATCATTCCATGGCTTAGGTTGGAGAACCTTTGTTAAATTGAGTTTAGTCAGAAAACTGACTCAGTCTAAATGCCATATGATCTCTTGCATTTATTTCTTCTCAAGGACTACCATATCAGACTGCTTATATGGAAAAAAATCAAAACATACCTTTCGTGTTGGCTTCCAGAGTTGGACCTTGAAAGACAGCTCTCTTCTTTATCTTCTATCCTTACAACAAGCAATTAAGAGCTTTCAGTTAGACCACTATAGACAAAATTGCTGAGGCAAAATTCGTAGTACTTTATATCCCTTTTTCCCTGTGTCATCCTGATAGTTCAGCTATAATTATTTTTAAAATCCACCTCTCTAATTTAGTGTCCTGGCAAAGTAAATGAGAAACAAAGACATAAAAATAAGATAAATGAGGTGGCATCTTCCTATGTGAGAACTCACATTTTTTCCATTCCTTATGTTTGCTTGCTCTCATAGATGACTGAAATGTGGAAGAGAGTCATCTTGAAATGTGAAGGCATCGTGTTGGCTGGTCAATCAATAAGTACTATAGGTATCTGGGTTGCATTTATTATTGGTGAGCAGTGCTCACAGGGTGCATTTGCTTGCTAGCTTCTTTGTGTATAAGCAATTCTTATGACTGAAGACTGCACAGCAATGGTTCATCAGGCTTAAGAAACTTTTTATTAGCAAGACTGGGGGGGGGGGTGAAGTTACTACTTTAAGAATCAGAAGATCCAGAAGCATCTCTGCAGCACAGAGGAAAACATCCCTCTCTGTTCACACTCCTCTAATTACATTTAGTGTAGTATTGTTTCCATTTAAATTATAGCAATTATATACAAAGATCTTCTTTGAAATCATTTAATTAAAGAGAAGCTAATGCTCTGTGCTTTTGGAATGCTAATATATTGCTTTCCACTTAGGCAACTTCATTTTTTTTCCATTAATTATCATTATCATGGAATATTTTCAGTGGCAGAGGGGATTTTAATAGGTTTAAAAAACAAGTGATACTGGCAATTTTTCTAAAGCACAAAGAAACCTTTTGCTCTCTTGCTGAACAGTTAGCTAAGGGTCAATCTAAAGGACATTTTCCTTGAGATACATTGGCTGCCGAAGTGTTGGATTTCTCCAGTTCTCTTATCTTCTGGTTTCAGGCAAGTGTTTGTGTTTGATCATGTTCTCCCCTCCTCTTGCTATGTTTTCTGTGTAATAAACACTCAGATCAAATCCTGAACTCTATAAATCTGCTGGACTAAATGACTTCTGCCTGCTGAGTTGCTGCTTTGCAGGAATGACATTTCAGTCATTCATCACAGCCAGGACAAACAGGATTCGTGGGAGAGCTGCCCAGCTGTGCAATAGTACTATGACCAGATGTGCATTCTGTAAGAGTATGTGCTGAAAACACCCGTGGTGTAAGAGCTGATGGGATTTACCAACTGCCAGTGAAAAATGAGTAGGAGAACTGGAGTTAGAACTACTTGAGAACAGTTTTGGAGGCCTCCTGCATCCCCTCTCTCTGTGCTATTTCCCATTCCTCCCTTCTCCTAGCAAGTGCTCTAGCATCTCACATTGCTATGGTTTCCATGGGTTGATCTTGGTCCTGGATGTGCCTGCTGTGTTGAGAAACTGCAGTTTCTTCTGTAGCTTTGCCTGAATGTGGTGGTGTTCCCTGTCCCTAATACCCCAGAAACTGGGTCTACACCAAGAGATAATCTGAAGTGCCAGCAACAGTCTACTTAATAAATCCATTCAGCCGCACAAGTCCTTCCCCACCTACTCATGTCTAACCTGTGTATGCATTCATCACAGGTTCTTCTTGTATTGGACCCTCTCCTCTCACCTTCTTGTCAGCTGCTTGGAACTTGCTTCTGTGAGGCAGAACTGGAGACATAAAGGTGTCCACAGCAAACCCGTAACTCCAGGCTTTCAGATCTCCCCCATCTCTCCCTGGTACCCATGAGCTGTGGGTGACTATTTCCTAGATGGTCTCTGTTTCATGAAAAGACCACAATGCAGAGGAACTTTGGTGCACACTACAGTCTACAGGTGGAGTCATTTGGACAGTGAAGGCAGATCAAAGCTAACAACCCTGTGGGATTACAGTGTCAATTAAGATGAACGTAGAATAAATAAAGGCAGCACACTGGGGACACAGCAGGCTCTGGATTGCAGTCTGTGCTTGGAAACTAAATAGAAAATGTCTCTTTTTCTCTTTCACTTTTATAGAGAAATCTGTAAATCATGTGTCTCCCTCATTTATTTATTTATTTATTAATTCTGGAATAATTAGAACAACGAAAGCTCTAATCTCATAAGTGGCTTGGGTAAAAATGTAGATTAGTGAAAGATTAGGTATAATGGAAAAAATAAACACTCCTACCTCTAAATCTTGTAATAGTGGTGATACAATGACACTTCATGAGTATTGGAAAAGATTTAAGTGTCAGTGCATAAAGAATTTTTAAATTCTGGAACTTCTATTTTAGATGAGGTTTTAGATTCTCTTATGTATTCAAGATAGCAAAGAAGTTTGCATGTTATGACAAATCAACTTGATTATTGTCATTTTATTGTTGGTTATGCATACTGAGATGCTCTCCCTGCCAGTGAGAAGCTATAGTTTTGTTCCTGGCTTTTGAAGTCTGATCACCTGTCCTAATTTTCTCTCATTACACACCTCTTTGGAAATCCGGCTGCAGTTGATTGAAAGCTGCTGCTCACTGAGAAAAATGCAGCCGGCCAAGGGAATTGGATGCTGTTCCCTGATCAAAAACTGAGCACCCTGCAGTACTAAACTAGACTAAAGGCACAGAAGACCTTCCAAGACAATCTGTACCAAGGGGTAAACAATCCTAAGATGTCATATGAACAGGATCAAGCTCCAAGACTGTGTATTGCATTTTTTTGGAGCTGAGATTTATGAGAAATTATCTACTTAATGGAAGCATATCTCTGGCTGACTCTTATTTGTTTTTTTTCTCCCATGCTCAGAGTTTTCGGGCACTTCAGTCTCCGTTCTGAATGGCAGCTGGTCAAGGTGGACTACAAGTCTCTCTTCAGCCGAAGGTGCAACAAAGATGACTACCAAACCTGGCATCTGCACAATCAGGTATTCCCCCTCTGTAGGGAGGGGATGATGGGGGTTCCTTTTCCCATACTCTATGTTGCCAGATAGGAATGTTTTGGTTTTTTTTTTCCCAACAGAACATCTGGGTTTTATTATATCCATCATGTCACAGTTATAACTGTTGGTGCTTTCTCTGAATCATATGCATGCCTAAGCACAAGGCCAGCCTTCTCCAGGCAAGTTAGAGAGATTGTTAACTTCACTTTCTATTAAAATATTGCATTGTAGCAGATGGATCTTTTTGCCCTCTGTGCTCAGGGCAGTGCAAAACCTCACCTTGTGATTTAATTGTAGGATATATTGAACAATTTGTAGCTCTGCCAGTAACCTATGAAAATAATTTTCTTTCACTTTTCCTCTATTTTACTACTTGAAAATGAAAATAAAAACATTTATTTGTCCTGCAGGTGTCTGTAATACTCTGGAGAGACCTTGAATAAAAGACACCAGAGAAGACAATTTTTTTTCATTCTATTTGAGGATGCACACTTTGCTTTTCATCCACTCTGCCTTATTTTCATGCTGGATATATTTAGGTCTTGAAATCACTAGAGCTCAGTACCCTCTGAAGATTAACTTATGGGTTACTGGCTACCACTATGATGTCCTACTCCCTGCAGGGCAACATAACTAGAGCCAGTACTATTGGCACTGTGATGTTCCTGAATTAAATCCATGGATGAAAAATGAGCATTAACTTGGCACAGATATATCAGATAACTGAAGTGATAGAATTGAATAAATGAAAATAATTTAAATGAAACAAAAGGGAAAACATTTGTAACCAGGCAGACATCTTGGGAATTACTTTTAATGGGAGAGAGAGAAGTATTTCAATTAGTTGTTGTCTTATTTTCTTAATTCTGTGCAGACAAATTATTTTTGCATCACAGAAAATTCTGTTTATAGCAACTCATCTAAATGTCAAATGTTTCTTTTAGATTAGCTACTCCAAGTAGTGCTCTGGAAAACCTTTGTGTTCAAAAAGCCCAGTATAACACATCATCAAAATTATGTGATGTCTGTAACAAAGTTAGACCTATGAAGGAAAGAGGAGGGTACTCAGGAGTCCCAGGTGCCACAGCTAGATTTTTTTCTCCTGCCCTGGGTTTCAGGTTTGGACACTTCTTCCTGTTGTAGATTTCATGTGACACATGGAAGAAACCCTGGAGCACATTGTTGTTATCATCCCAGCCCTATGTTGAACACACTCATGGGTCCTCCCAAGATGGCTTTTGAGTTTGCAAAGCCACAAATGGGAGCTAGACTCATAGCTCCCAGATCTCCCAGTGGTAATTGTTTGCTTTCATTGCCTTTTGTTTCTTTGGACAAAATGCTTCAGGTCCAGCTGCCACTAAAACTCTTGTTTTTTTCTTTCTCTTTTTGTTCCTTGGCTGCTGAAGGGGGAGCCTTGTGTCATGGGAGAGAGGAAGATCTATAAAAAACGCAAGCCTGGTGCCCAGTGTTCCCTAGGTCGGGACTATTCCCAAACTGTGGTGTCTGAACCATGTGTCTGCAGTCAAGGGGACTTCGAGTGGTGAGTATGTGACTCTGGGGACTTTTACAGGGACTGTTCTTATAGCATTGGCAAAGGCCAAACAATTGCCCAGATGGAAAACCTTGCAGAGAAACCAACTCATGCAGCTTTGTGGCTGTGATCCGCATACTTGTTGTTCTAGGGAGGTATCCCCTTAATGTGTGGGAGACATTTGTTAATCACCAAAATATATTCAAAAACAGAGAATTGCAAGTAATGACTGTCTTTTTTTTTTTTTTTTTTTTTTTTTTTTTTTGGTCCATCATTCTAAAAGGCAGGGCTCTTCTCTGTTCCAAAGTGTTTCCCTTACAGAGAAAGAGAGTGTTTCTCTGTCCTCACTTCCAAGGGAGGGAGCAAGCTAACAAAACATGCATATTTTTATCATTATTCCTTTGAGTTCCTGTGAACCATTTACTTTTTAGCAATGTTATATTGAGAAATTTCTGAAAGAGCTGCTGTGACTATACAGCCCACCTTTGTCAGATGTAGCTACTTCTTTTGCATAAATATTTGTGTTTCTAACTTAATGGGACCATAATTTCTAAATGCTTAAAGTCACGTTGAAAGCAGCTTAAAAATATTACAGGGAAAAAGTGGCCCACTGCTTGATATTGCTTGAGAGTCAGGGATAGGATATGGGAGAATGCATAGCAGTCAGGATCTCTACACAAGGAATTCCTACAGGGAACCTGTGATAGGCAATATTACAAAGATTTAAGACTATCCATGGTTGTGATGTTTGACCTTAAATGATCAGAATGTCATTTAAATGGAGTTCAAAATACCCTGAAAGAACATAATCTGAGAAAACATTTTCGTGTTTATAGTAGGTTATGAGGATCACTGTCTGATTCAGTATCAGTGTGATTGCTGAAAACTTCACTTACCTTTGAATCCTTTCTGAAGAGGTGTGAGGCATGAAATGTGCACACTTATTTGAACTTAGGCTTGTTGAGACTCACAGTTCTTTTTAGAACCTGGACACACTGAAATGAAAGTGTTTTCTATTCAAGAAAAATGTTGTAGTTTGGCTCTAACAGAGGTTCAGAGATATGGAGCAGAGATTTTAGTCTTATTTGAATGGATGGAATAGGCTTCCCAGGGAGGTGGTTGAGGCACCATCCCTGGAGATATTCAAGGTGAGGTTGGACAAGGCTCTGAGCAGCCTGGTCTAGTTGAGGGTATCCCTGCTCACTGCAGGGGGGTTGGACTAGATGACCTTTGGAGGCCCCTTGCAGCCCTAAACATTCTATGATTCTATGTTTAATTTGTTCTGAATGCCTAAGTTACATCTGAGAATCCTTAGCTTGACTTGGGAGATCTTTCCTTTTTGTTCTCATCATGGGAACTTGCAGGATGAACTCCGTTGCCTGGCAGTATCTGCCCTTGGCATTGGCATATACCTCTGTGCTGAATCAAACACCAATCTCCAGAGATGCTTATGAATTTTTGCCCCCATCCCCCCACCCCTTTTATTCTTTTTCCCAGCATTGTGCTTCACCAGCCTGTTGCAAGTAGAAAACTGGCTTTAATTGCTGTTCTGCCATGAAAAGGGTCTACATCAGAATGCACTTTTTTAATCACAGAATGTTAGTAGTTCCCTGTCCTTGAACTGAGGGGTCCAGAAGTGGATACAGCATTGCAGATGTGGCCTCACCAGGGCAATCAATTGACATGTTCCCTGAATGCATTCAATATAACTTTCATTTAACTTTCCAACTAACATGAGAGAATATTGCTGTTAACCTTGTCAGTCTTGCAGAGGAAATGCAGTTGGAGGACAGCAAGCTGCCTTTTGTTTCAGAATTTGCCAACAGAAGTGTAAGCTGACTTCCAATTGCAAAATTGTTATATGCTGATGACAGAGAATCAGAGGAACCAGCTTCAGTTTAAGGATGAGTTTTGATGCTAACCTGCAAAGCTGACTAGAAGGTCTGAAGCAACCAGTTTGAAGAAAATGCTAGTGATGTTGGAAAGTGGGCACTTAGCTTGATTATCTTAAAAGGGATTTTCAAAGAAAGGCTGGACTCATCTGCTTTGACTTGTGACTCATACTTAAAGTATGAGACAGTCATTGGCAAGATACAGGTTATTCTACAGTATGATAGATGTCAATATAGGGAAGAGAGGTGTTGAGAAGTACCTTTTCACTCTGTTGATTAGGCAGAGAGTTGGTGGAATTAGGTTCCACTGTAGGTATCAACAGTTGGAAGTACAGCTCCTGCTCTTTCACTTGATGCTTTTCAGAAGGAAAGATGTCTGCTCAGCCTTTTCTGACTGGGTTCACAATAGCCAGTTGATCGTGGAAGCACTCACTAGCCTGTCTCTTGTGTGTGAACTGAGCAGGTCCTTTGGAGCATCAGGGAAAGGAGGAGGGTCAGCACTTGTGGTTGAGTACACTGACCAATGGTGTTTCCCCAGTAAGTAGTTTTGGAGGCTAGTTCTGGACACAGAGTATCCCATGCTACTTGGCATCCCAATTCCTGCCTTCAGGAGCTGTGCAGACAGGACAAATGCCTGCAGGAGCCCTGCAGCACAAGCCGTGAGGACTGTGCTCCCTCTTGGTTGGTCACATTCATTTCCTGCTGGTAGGTGTAAGGCTGATCTGAATTTAAGGGGCATAAATCATGATCCAGGGCCTCAATTCAACAAATCCTCATGAGTCAAGATCAGGGATGACTCCTGCCAACCCTCACAGTCATTTCCAGAAGGAAGCCCTGGCCTTTTTCTGACAGAGAACAGCAGAAGGAACTCAGAAGTGTTATTAAAATGTTCACTGATCTTTTTTTTTTTTCCTTCCTCCTGCTTCTTTATTTACTCTGTCAAGACGGCTTTCCTGAGAAAGACAGCACAGCAGCTGGACTTGATTATTTCCTTAACATATGCAAACCCTGGGGCTTCCAAGAAGGAAGGTGGGCAGCATGTGAGGTTTTAATATACATTTACCAGAAGTTAATGAACAAGCACAGAACCTTGAGGGCATACAGCAATGTTGTCTTTAGTTTTATTAAATATTTATGCAGCTCTTTTCTTCTTTGGGGCAAAGTACAGCTCCTCCTGAATATTTTTAATTACCAAGTCACTACCAAGCATTTTTGACTGTGCAGGTTGGACCTACTGAGAATGATTAAATTGAATGTTGAGAGAAAGAGCATTAGAAAATCACAGAACCTTTTAAAGTAGTTTGCAGAATTTTTGCCCTCGAAAAAAGGAACAGTAGCAACCTGGGTCACTGGGGACATAGCACAGTTTTGTCTCACCAAAGCTCTTCCTAGAGACTTTCTGTTGACTATTCAGACTCTGAATAGGAGAAGGATAAAACTCAGAGTGTCCTAAAGGGCACAGCCATCTTTCAAGGCAGTGGCTTCTGTAGTGTCTGTGTTTCCACAGAGATTTTGTTTGTTGGCGTTTGTTAACCCACTTCAGGCAAAAATCCAGAAATTAATTTTATTTTCTCCTTGAATCCAACCTGGTAATAAAAGCTATGCACAGAAACCTGATCCAGAGCCTATTAATAAATTATTGAAAGCTTTGGATTAATCCTATTGCTTCATCATTGTATTGGCATGCAAAGGCAGCTGTCAAAAGAAGTCTTGGATGTGATTGTGTACAATTGCACTCTTTGGTGGTCCAAGGAAGACTCAATACCTTGGACTGCCACGTGAAATAATACCCTGTCATCTTTAGACTACCAAGTTGTCTGTGTTCTTTTAGTTTAGTGTTCAAAAATAATCAGCTATATTTTTCTTTGAGACCAGTGATAGCTCAATCAAAGAGCAGGGACACCATTAACATAAATATATAATTCTTGACTAGCTAGTTCAGGAAGTGCTTTTAGTGTTTTATATGTCTAACTGAGGAAAAAGTGGCTCTAGATACTGGAATCAGTCTGGTTTGTTCCAAAAGGAAAGACTGCAAAAAGGAAGCAAATCAAAATAACCTATCTAATGAAATAATTAAAGAGTAATAGGAAAATAAATTAACAATACAATTTTCTTTCTGAATCTCTGCCCATGTTTTGT
Source organism: Ceyx melanurus (assembly GCA_024611195.1). Classification (NCBI taxonomy): domain Eukaryota; kingdom Metazoa; phylum Chordata; class Aves; order Coraciiformes; family Alcedinidae; genus Ceyx; species Ceyx melanurus. The sequence continues at coordinate 955 of JANHGL010023820.1, read as the reverse complement.
TACCAAATGAAACATGAGTCTTCTAGTACTCTGCAAGGTTGGTAATGCTGGTGTTGTCAAGTATCAGAAACCTTCTGTGAACTGTGTTCCTGCCTCTCAAACTAATCAAGCCCTTATTTCTTTGGATGAGTGCAGTCCATGATGTCATGCCCTTCAGCAGAGAGCCATCACCACACACATGCTTTGGGGAAGAAAAATGTCACCTAAAACTCTGAGCTAAATCTAGTGAATGGGTTCAGTGATGCACTCATGACTTGTCTCTATAGTGACTATGGGTATGAGAGGCACAGCAACAACCAGTGTATCCCAGCCTTCTGGTTCAACCCATCCTCCCTGTCCAAGGATTGTAGCATTGGCCAGAGCTACTGGAACAGCACTGGGTAAGTGAATCTTGCAGTCCCTTTCATTTTGGTGACTTTGCAATAGACAAGAGAACCTGAATGATTCTTTTTTCTCTGCATCCCATCTAGCTCTTTTCCAGTCTTATTCATGAGGTAATGTTTGCAGCAGCAGCATCTGTATGGAACATTGTCTCATTCCTCAGAGACAGGGAGAAGCACATTAACATAAGTGACATGTAGATATTGTATTGCTATCAAGTGATGTATGATACCTGGGGCTCCCTTTTGCTGCAAAATTAACACACGAATCATGAAGGTCTGTCTGAGAGACAGCTGAAAATTTAAAATAACAGGTTTGAGATATTTCACATTGTTTTTTTAATGAACTTCTTCCTATCTTACAGTTCCTATTTATAACAGCTTCTGGGAATGCTCAAATGAGCAATTTTTAGCCTGTTTCTTTTTTAGGTGTCGTTCGTCCCCGTGCCCTCCCCCCCCCCCCCCTCCCCCCCCCCTGCCCCTCCTGGTCTCACGCTCTACGCCTCAATCCAATTATCCATTCCCTTTTCTTCTTTGCTGTCTTGATCGGACTTGTTGTCTTGTATGTTTGTATT